>JAQFXU010000695.1:0-43618 GCA_034693705.1 Spatulosminthurus flaviceps | reverse complement strand
GGAAACTATGTACTGTGTCGAAAGGCAAATGCCAGTAAGGCATCAGTGAAGTAATAAAGTTATTTCTTTCTCTCTCTCTCTTGTATAAATGTAAATTTCAATTTGTATGTAATCAAATGGTAGGGAGAAAAAAGATAGGGAGAAAGTTAAAAAAAAAGTGGTAAGGAATTCATTGTAAAAATATCCTGACGAGTGTTATGACGGTAGATTAGAGAAAATGTGGGCATAAAAAACGTAGATTTTCTTTGTGCTAGAAGAAAAAAGAGTAGGAGAAAGTAGTAGTACTATTGAAAGAGAAGGGGGAGAGGGAAGGATTATAAAATTGAACTTATTAGTATGACCAAGCGGGAATGGTGTTGGGATTTCATAGTGACTTCACTCAGGTCCTGAATATCTTTTCTCATCCTCTCCCTCTCTCTCACCCTTCTATTAGGATCATCTTTTACCAGACTTTCTTTTTTCCTCTTCTTCTTTTACTTAAGCTCAAAATGAAGTGTACGATTTTCGATTCATTCTCATAGATCATCTCGACTTACAGACTTTTCCCCTTCTCTCTCTCTCTCTCTAAGGAATTTCTCAAGGTCTCATTTTAACCTCGTTCCATCCATCCACGCCCAGACAAATTCCATTTCCTCTAAATCAAAAAATAATGTGGGGTTTGTATACATGTGGATCCGAAGAATAAGGTGAGAGAGAGAGAGAGAGGAAGAAGTAATGACAGAGGGAACTTTCTTTCACAGAGTTTATATATATAATTTTTTTTAACTTTTATTTTCTATCCCTAACTTCCTATTACTATCCATATATATATACATTCATACAGAGCTCTGCAGACCACAAGAGTCTCTTCTTCAGAACCTCAACTGATGAAATCTGAGCTTTCTCTATCGATGCTTTCTCCATCTCCTACAGTAGTAGTAATGGTGAGAGAGAGAGACTGGCCAAAGCAAGTTTTTTTCTAAAGGAATCTCTCACTTTTTTTTATCATTTTCTCATTCATAGAAAAGTAGATACTTATAAGCGACGTCTACATGTAGAGAGAGAGAGAGAGATGTGCACGGAAGAACCTGTTATATTCGCTCAATAGAATTTCTCAACCATTAACTTTTCAAATTACGAACGCCTTTTCCCTACCATTTTTCTTCCGTTATGTGTCCCCATTACTTGGAATTTCTCATATTTTACATTCATTCCAACCTGAATCTGACTATGTTAGACCCTTCCAATGGTGGTAGTAGTAGTAGTAGTGGTAGTAGCTTTCACATCAATAAGTAAATGCTTCTTCAAAACTACCACGAATTCTTTTTTATTCTCTTCTTTTTTTTCTTTCATTCCATCCGTCTCCATTCCCACTATTTTTTTCAGGGTTAATAAACATCCAATAGCTTCTTCCTTACAAGCTTTTTTTCCTTAGCTCACGTTTACCCGTCAATGGCACACTTACTCGAACATTACCCGCACTATAGACAGGTTACATTTACGTTCACAATAGTGGGCTCCACCAAAATTGTAACACCTGCACGGATTTTTCTTATGTCTACATTTTTTTTACATCAAATGTCTTCCACATGGTGGACGGAGAGAAATGTGCAAATTTATGGAGGGAAAATGGTGAAAGTGGAGAAAGTAGTGAAAGTGGAGAAAGCATTAAAGCTTGAAGAAATGAAAATTTATTGACCTCAACTCTTTACTTTCTCCTCTCTATTGAATTTCCCCTGCCAATAAAAATAAAAGGAATTGAAAAAATTACAAATTGTTTTTTATTTTGTCTTTTCCATAAAATTGTATAGGTTTTTTTTTGCATGTGCTAAATTTGATGCGTTGGAAAAGCGTCAAGTGAAGGAATTAGGATGAAGGACGAGAAGAGCTGGAGACTCTCATGACTTATTTATTCTCGTAGTTTGGATACAGAAATACATCTCTATATTTAAAAAGGAAATGCACTAACATGGACTTTCATCCATCTCCATGTTATCCTTCCATGTAAAGCCAAGCCAAGAGTAGTTGGAAAGAGAGAGTTTCCCTCTAGACATATTTAGACAGCTTAAAGGCACAAGTTTTTCTTGGGAACCTCTGTTGACGTGGTAGTCCCGAAAGTGAGACAGAACTATCTAATAGCATGGAAGTATTGGAGGGAGAAAGTATTTTGATGTAAATTGTATCACTCTATATACTTTTTCTATAGACACATAAAAATAGTTGGAGCTATTCTGTAAAGAATGTAGAGAAAGGATACCACACCCATTTAAATATATAATGTTTTTCATTTTTCCTTTCCTTTCTCCCTCTCTCTCTCTCTGTCTTTCTCTCCGAGGCTCTTTCCCCTTGTCATAGAAAGACCCAGAGACAGTTTTAAAAACATTGATTTTCTTGATGGGAAAGGTTGGGGAAAGTTCCTTGCTTAATCATTAATGTATGTAAATAGGTATGTACATTTCAATGTGCAAGGCCATGGCAAAAGTCTCTCCAGAGCAAATAAATAGAATTTTGTCATTGAAAAACTTTTGTTAACGAAATGCTTTTTTTCACTTTCAATGGTAAACAGTGCTAATTTTTCCACAATTTCCAACAAGTTGTTTCCTCTCAGACTGACAATTTACAAAATTTGTCATTTTCACGTGTTTAAATGTGTTTTACTTTCCCTGCCTAGTTCTACCATTGCAGCACTTGGAAGTGTAAATATTTTTATTGTAGCTGTATCATAAGATTATGTGTGTGTGTGTGTGTGTGTGTGATAGGCGGATATATAGGTAAATGTATTTAAAAAGCAACTAGGCCAAGTAGGTAAATGTTTCTCTCCTACTTGGCAATATAAGATATCCCTGTCATTTTTGACAGCTCAAGGGTAAGGGCTTGAGTGTCGGGAGCAGGGTATGTATGTACCATGGTTGTGGAAAAACGTGATTAATTCCTCTACTTTTATCCGCTCACTTGCACAAAAAGCTGTCACTTATACTGCACTTTAGTCAAGGCGTGTCAAGCCATGTATGCTAAATCCACGTATGGCTGAGGAGTTTGGAATTGTGTGAAATTCCTCTTATATTTGCTTCCATAGAGTCAAAATAGCATTCTTTTAGTGTGTAAAGGTAACTTTGAGGGAAAATTGGGTAAAAAATATATGTGAGAAGATTTGTAGAAACTATTTAAAAATCTGAATGGATATTTTAGTGGGACTTTTTCCCAATAGGATGGGCAGTTCCAAGAATTTACTCCCATTATTATGGAAAGAGTTTGTAAGGAGTTGTAGGGAATCCTTGCTATGGAAAGAGTGAGAGAGGGGGTTGGAGGTGAAAGCATTAAGAATTTATATGTGTAGTAGAGTGTGAAGGTACATAGAAAGGAGGAATTGGTTCTAGTGGAAGTAATGTCATTGGAGAGCCCTTTCTCCTTTCTCCAGCATAGCACAAGTATATAGTGATGAGTCAATATTAAGTTAGTATCCATTGGAAATATCTTCTTGACTATTTCCGTAATGTGCTGTCTAGTGAGATACCTCCAAGGTGATTTTATACTTCGTCTCTTTCTCTCTCTCTCTCTCCTTTTCTCTTTAACTTGTTTAAGACATAACCTTAGCAACGATATCTGATGGAGGTAGATTTCTCTCTCTCTCTCTCTCTCAATATTATTCTTCTCCCATGATATTTTTTTCATCTCCTCTTTTCCCCCCTTTCCATTCATTCAGAGAGGAAGAAGATGTGGGTATTCATCCGAAGATTTTTTCCACACATTTACTTTTCTTATTGGTTTGTCTTCTCAGCACACACTACTGCTCTCCCTTTAACAAGAACTTTCTCTACGTTTGAACAATCCTAGATATTTTTCCCCACTCCAGAGATTTATTTTCTGATAATGATAATTGTGTATAGAGTTATGTTGAATTTTTATCTCTTTAAAGGATTTTGTACAGTTAATAAAATATGTCTTTTTTTAGAAATTTTTTTTAAAAATTTTGAAAATATGTAAACAAAAAAAAATTAGAGGTTTTTCAGGTGCTAAAATTTGAGTTAAGTCACACATTTCTTGGAATTAAGCCATTAGTTTTTGCGGGGACTCTTGTACTGGGAAATTCGTGGGTGTAAGAACGATGGGAGGGAAGGGAGGAGCGGAGGTAGATATTTACAAGAGGAATAGTAATCTTTTTGGAAAAAATGCTGGGATGAATGTGTGGTTTGGCATGACGTCAAAAGAGGAAGGCTATTGGAGAAAACCAATAAAGCGGGACAGAGAGACTGTAGAGAGACTTGGGCATAAATAGAAATGAGAGAGAAAGTCTGGAAGAGAGCTTTTTCTATCTACACTACACCACAAGTAATTTCTGGAGCTTAACCATAGCCAAATAGTCGATTAGAAGTGAAATTGATTTTTGGTCTGAAGCTTATCGCAGAGGGATTAGACAATCCGATTAATCTGACGAGGAGAAGGGAAAAGCTAAATTGTTACCATTCCTCCATTCTGCCTTTCTACGTCCAGTAACTCCACTCGTAAGTTCAATCCAATATGACATTTCTCTTTCACAAAGTCCCATGTTCTTCAAATGTCTACATAATACCAGACATTTCATCTCTAGCCTAATCTGCGTATGGGGAAAGCATATAACTAGCTATAGCTCTCCACGTACAAACCAGTCAAGAGAAGGAAATTGACAAATTCTAAACACAAAATAACAAATAGTTGCCATTCCAAGTCATCAACTGTGGTTATGGATCAAATGCACACACACACACACACACATAAAGCTTTTTCCTTCCAAGTACGACTACAACCTGAGAAATGAAAGGTTTCCTTGGAATTTAATTCCTGTCACCTTTACTAACCCAACAAAAGTCCGTCGAGCTTCAATGAATCAAGATCTACCTACAATCTAACGTATCCTTGAGAATATCGTCAGCCTAAGAAAAACATACGAGCTCCATCACTCACTCAGATCTGTGACTTTCTCCTCCCCACCATGACCTAATCAATACTCATTTCTAATTACCTTTTCCCATTCTAATTACACTCGTTACTCCCAATTTCGCATAAGATCCGTCTCCTACTCTCATATTGTCTGAATAAAGCAACTACATTTATGTACATACGCCCAAGAGAAATCCCTCCTACATTCTCCCATCATCTCCATTTACGTGAATGTAATCAAACCCAGCAATAAAATGCTTACGCTTAATGAGGAGCCTCCAATACCGTCAAACTTCACTGCTTTCTCTTTCAGAGGAAATGACGTCATTCATCAGGAGAAAAATGCTTTCACCTTACCAATGATTCTACGGCCGAGGGAAGTCAATATCCCAGCCATTGAATTATATCAATAGAAATTTTTTTTACTTTATGTTTACTTCATTTATTTATATTTTTAAAAATTTCCCTGGACAAAGAATACATTTGGCATCACTTTCACGGACAGATTTTTTTTAAAAAACAATTACAATTCATATTAATAATAATTTTTGAAAAATAGCATAATATTTTTCGAGCGGTTTGAATTTTTAAGTTAGTCGGTAACTGAGCCTGAAGAAGAGTGGTTGCTCGAAACGTTGCTCCAATAAACCACAATGCACTTTAATGTGAAGCTTTTACCATTTTATTTTTGATTTATTTTACCCGGAAATTTATCCCGTGAAAAAATGCTTATTTTTGTATGAAAAATAAAATGTAGATTTAAGTGGCTCATCATTTAGTAAGATTGGGTAGAGATTTTTAGCGTGAATTAAAGAAAAATTGATGGAAACTTTTTCTGGCCTTGTAACACATAGAAACCTTCTTGTTTATGCTACGTACAAATGAGATGGATGAATTTGGAAGGGAAGGGATTATGAAGGATTTTCCAGTACATACAGAGAGAAACTATGGTTGAATGGTGGGGGGAAAGCGCTAAGGACTGAGTAACTATCCATTTCACTATCGTTCCGCTATAGAGGCTGCGCTGACAAGGGCTGGGAGATAAGTTTGAGAAGGGAGGATTTGAGATAGATTGGAAATGACAATGAAGGGAAATAGTGATGGGAGTGGAGATAAGGTGGTGTAAAGTTGGACATGGCCGTTGGACCTGTCCGACTATCAAGACAATTTATGGCCTCATAACAAGATTCCCTAGATTCTGACTACAAGAGTCTTGTTAGACGGAGCTCCATCACATTTTACTATATTCCTTTCCAATTCAAAGGCTCTACATTGGATTTCCCTCACATAATTCTATCTGTGTATGTTTATCTTGAGTAGGGAAATGCATGTATACGCAAACGGTATTTTACCACATAAGAGGAAGGGAGAAAATCCCTGTTTACATTTGTCCCATCTAATAAGCTCACTCGTCACAATGACACGTATGTACAAGTTTATTTTAGTTAGGTGGAAAAGCGCTTTTGATGATTTTCATACGCTTCTATATGTATATAAATGCATGGGAAGTGTGTAAATTCAGTTGCGAGCTTAACTCAGAGCAAGTTCTTCTTTTACCTGTGTATTTATTTGCACAGTCAGATCCTTACATTGAGCTCCTCAAGTAGTCATAACTTTCACCCACGTCACATGATGTTGACTTGGGCTGAGTCTAATTTTAAATCAGATCTACAGGGACAAATCCATATACTTGGAACTCTATTTCCCTAGTATTGTAGTAAAAACTCCCATTCATTTCTCAATACTAATAATTGTAAATCCAAAGCTATGTAGTAATAGCATTCATGGAACTCCAATGTTATGCATCCGAAGTGAAAGTATTGTAGATCGTGTGAGCATTAAATTTCCATTTCCACCCACGAGTAAGTATACGGGGAGAATTGCCTATAAAAACACAACTTGCTTAAATTATGATTGAAGGGATATTTCCTATATATTTACATGAAGAAAGTTGTTGGTGAAAGTTGGGAGCTGTGGAAGATATATAAATTTACCATAGTCCTTATCCATATTGTAATAGATGTTCTCCATGTACTCATCGACAGGCTAAAATACATGACTATGTGAGCTGTAGGACAAGTCAAAGTTGATATTTACACATAATGGCGTATGCATACTGGAGCGTGAACTAATCTCTGTCAGGCTGAGCCTTATGAATGGAACAAGGGGAAGGAGAAAAGCGGAGATAAAAATTGAAGAAAAACGGACGATTAGGTTCCATGTCATGACCATACCTCGTTTCCCTCGGCGTTATTAGAATAGGAAGCACAGTCATCGCAAACTTTTAAGCCGCATTCGGTACATTCACGAGAGTATTCATCGGGTTTCATCGCCTTCACGCATACACGGCATCTCCCAGCACTCCCGGGTCTCCTGTCCAAGTTAAAAATAAATATTCTTTACATAATATTGTTATTATAGCTATATCATAGACAGTCATATAGCTAGGTGAGCAGTTCCATCAGAATTATTATTCCCTTAACCCTTCATGTATAAGTCACCATTTTAAATATGGACACTCACGTTTTCACCACATAGAAATTCCTTATATTCTCTTATAAAAATAACCGTGTGAATTTTTTATGCATTCACGAGAAATCTTCCTAACTCCTTGCTAATTCCTGGTATCCTATGAGCCCTGTGTTTTACAATGTATCTTTGGCATGTATGTAGGAAAAAGGATACAAATCTAAGTGCTTTCTCCATACACAATTTTTTTTAACTTGAGTCTACTTCCACGTCTTTTCAAAATTTCAAACCTTGCTTTTAATATAATGGAAAATGTCAGGAGAGAAATTAAAGTGAAAGTATGTTTTTCAAAGCCTTCAATATTCGAGAAAGTCGATAATTGAAGTAATTTCATTTGGGATTGTTTTTCTATAGAAAGTCGGATGTTGAAATTTGAAGCTATTGTAGTATTGAGGGAGGCAATGATTTGGAAATTGAAATTCAATCATTCTTTATCATCATTAGTGTCTAAAAGAAGAAAAATTTAAATTTGGAGAAAGTCTTTTCATGGAACTTTACAAAAGATTATATTATATCTCCGTACATAAGAAAATCACTAATTTTGAGGGATAAATGAAGGAATTAGAGAAGGCGGAACAAGTTTTCCCTACAATCAAGTTCTCGTGGAAAGAGCTTGCCCTAAAAATTACATTCAATACTTAAAGCCAATCTTTGTCTGGAATATTATTAGGTGAGAGCTTTAAATATCTTTTTGAATTTCATTTTGTAAGCATTGCCAAGCCACGCTTGAGTCTCTCACACATTCCCTCTAGGGAATCAAATGAACTGCCATTAGGTATGTTCTTTTCCGTTGTAATGAAATATTCAAGAAGAACCACAATACAGGAAATGAACTGTGAATATTTTCTCCACATTCCTATCCCCTTGTCCCATCCCATCCAATTATTTCTCATGTTATTTCCCAACTAAAACCAAGCCACCCCATACTCTTAATGTGTAACTCAACATGTCTTCTCCTAATGTTTCTCCTGTATCTTCCCCATAGACACACACACGGAACATAACTATTTTCTTATACGGAGAAAGTTGCATTTTTTCCCATCCCTTCCTTCAACAAACTATACACAATGGATTTTTGTGAGAGCAACAGTCTCTTCTAACCTTACTATTTCCCAAATACAAGACTATAGGACTTTAGCTTGTGGGTTTCTTCTATTTTTTTTACTTTACCTATGGCCACGTGTAGTACACGTCATGTATGGGTAAAGACACACACTTGCTGTTTGTGTGGGTGGGAATACTGTGGATTTGGCTGGGTAAGTGGAACAAACGCAGGAGTGAAAGTACAGCGAGCTTGTTGCATCTATCTCCGTCCTCACTTGACCTACTTTCTCCCACTCAATCTTCTCCCAACTATTAGACTATTGAAAATACATGGGATTTCTAACTTTAGCCCCCATTAAATTACATGTAATTTTTTAACTACTATTGAATTACATGAAAAGTACTTTCACCTCCAAAAAAAATCTATTTCTATTAAATTATGAGACCGGATATTCTTTCCTACAAAAGTGTGGGCAAATTATTTTGGAGCTAAATACTATTAATATTATGTAAAAATTTGTAATTAAAAATTCTTCTGCCTTAAATGACCATTTCATGACAGTTTTTAATTAAGATTAGGGACAAATAGGGATGCTTTCATTTTCAATGTTTAATAATATGTTGCATAAGTTTCTTAGGTCTACGGGAGGGAAGGAGGAAGACATATGTAATGAAGATTATTTGTGACCTTGTACATTATGCATATTAAGTAGAAAGGAAATAGTCCTTATGTATAATCCTAATGCGTGGTAATTAGAATAAAAAATTCTATGTAGAGGGAAGGGCTTCCCAAATTTAATAGCCCGAGCTTTTAAAGTGGCTTCACTTCTCCAAACAATCTCACACTTTCTCTCCTCCTTTCTCTTTCTCTGCAGCAAAAACATTCTAAAAAATGTGTACATTTCCAATCCTCCAGTACATTTCTACTTTTTCAACGACTTTACGAGAATATGTGAGCGAGAAGAACTCACGCATAAGCTTTGGAGAATTGAAATAAAACTCACTAAAAACCTTTGTATTTAATTTAAATACCAACGTTTTAAATTTACATCACCATAGCTCTTCATTAGAAAATAAAAGACAAAATTAACCATTTTTGAACACTTCCTTATATTTTTATATTGTAAGAATTATCCCATGCTTGTACATGGCTAATGTAGTCCAGCATGGTTGGATTTTGGGTGGGGGAGCTAGAAAAAGGGGGAAGAAATTAACGCTCAAGTTTATTTTGGTTGGAGGAATTAAAATGTAGGAGAAATTCCACTAGTCGCTTGTATTATAGAAACTAATTACCTTGAGCGTTATTAAAAGTTCCAGTCATTAAAAACTTTCGTGGATACTTTCACTTTCTCTCTCTCTCACACTCTCACTCTCTTATGATTTACAGTGGAAATTTGCAAAGGGAAATGGGTGCGTAAAAGTATATATTATTTTTCACAAGTGTATGTACTTGGCAGGAGGAGTTTTTTCTGGATTTAATTTACTAGGGAAACAATTTTAAGAATCAAAAATTTTAGTTGGAAGGGAAAAGTAAAGGTAGGAGAGAAAGTGAGGGGACGGGAGAAAGTACATATAGTCAGAATAATATCAAGACTATAAATTTCAAAATACTTGATGTGTCCAGTCCAGGTTTCAGTTTGGGGCTTCATTCATATGTATGACAATGATACATGTTACAGTACATAGGAGTGAAACTCAATGCTGAGGCTGGCACAGCACTCAATTGGATTAGTCCAAGTGCAAGTGAATGACACGGAAGTCAAGTGAGCCAGAAAAGTTCCTTGGGATTTGACCCATTGTAGCCCCGTAGACTAGAATAGCACATGGGAGCAATAGTAACTTGATATTTTATACACAGACAAAACCACCTTTTGTTCTAATCCTCATGATTTCTTACCATTCAGAGAACCTCACAATAAATCTGCTACTTTTTCTAACAAAATTGAATTTTTCAATCAAAGGAGCCAGCCCTACCATAATAAATTGTGAGGGGAAAAAATCTCTCCAGCGCTCTTATTTCCAATGGGAGAAAGTTTAAAAAAGTTGTATACGTGAGCTTTCTCCCTCTTCCCTGCTATAAAGTAAATATTTCTAATCAGTACTGTTCCTGTGGCTTGTTAACCCCCCCCCAAAAGGAACGGCTGTAGATTTGTAGTTTGAAGGGAGAGTAAAGTTGAGGAATTTCAATGAATGAAAATATGAGGAGGGAACGTGTGTGCCTCTCAATTTCTTATGTATTGGCAATAGTGGAGAACCCACATATTACATGTCGAAAAAAACTTTCTCCTCAAAAACTTTTCTTCCTGTTGTTAGCTTTAAGTTGAAATCTTGATGAAAATTACTTGCAATTGTGTGAGGTTCAAGGAGGAAAGGAAGAAGAGGAAGGGGAGAGTCAAAATCCGGAATCTATGCAAACTTTCTCCCACGAATCAATTGCAACTTGTGTGGTAAATGAAGGGAGAAAGCGTTTGAAATGTGGCAAAAATTCAAAATGAAAATAATATGAGGAATCTGTTAGTAGACAGAGAGAGAGAGAGAGAGAGAACTAGATTACTGTCCCATTTTATCTATAGCAGATTCTAGTCAAAGATTGAATTTACTTTCCCTTTCGCATGGATAAATCATTTTCTTGATTTTTTCCCCGCCCTACTTTCACGATGAGGATTACCTGCGAGATTTCATATTGCTATGGACCATAAGAATAATTATTTATCTCATCAAAAACTTCCTATTTTTAACTTTTGTTATTTTGTAACTTTCACTCAGAAAATGTTGACTCGTTGATTTTTACCCATAACTTTTTTAACAAGGTAAAAATAATGCTAATTTTTTAGACTTTCTCTCCACTAAAAAGTGTTTACTTTGGGGTAGACATTTTTGCCAGGAGAAAGTTTATGTCTTTTCTCTGTTGTTGGAGAAAGGTTATTTTTTATAGGATAGAAGGATTTATTTTTAACGTTTTTTTTCCTGCAGTACAACTGTAACCATTGGAAAAGTTCAGATCACTTTTTTAGCCTACGGCAGAGCTTCTGCCAGAGAGAGAGAAGTTCTAACTAAAGAAAATCACTTTGAAACTCCTGCGTGGCCACAGCATCATTACAATGTGGGAACACATGCTACACTTTCTCTCTCTCTCTCTACACATGTCACGGTTTTGTTCTTGTTCAAATGTATTAGGAGAAAATTCTTTTGTGTAAGAAAAAATTTTGCTCGGTCTGTTTGTAGGTACATTAAATTTGGAATAGTAGATACTTTCACCGAAAAAACTGATTCTGGTTTAGAAGTGTAAAAAGTCCGGAACCACAAGAATTTTTGTTATAGAAAATAAAGAGAAAATTGGGGAATGGTTCATCCTTGTAAAGGAGGCAGAACATGTTTGTATCTAAAGGTACTGATTTTAGGAGTATAAATGTGAGGAAGAAAGTTATATTATACAACTGTTTATAATAAGTTGATTTGTTAAAAAGGATGGAACGAAGGAGAAACTTAAAAGAAAGTAGAAAGCTCTGTGATAAAATATCTCTCAAGTAATTTCACATGCGTGGAAAAATGTGCGAATGTTGTCGGGGAAGAAAGAGAAAGGATTTTTTCCATTACTTTAACTATGGAGGTAAGCATGTGTTTTTGGAAGTCTCTTAAGTACTCGCGGAACATCCCCTGTGAGCATTTAGAGAAAATAACTTATGTGTGAGTACTAATGTCTAAATACGTATCTATACAATGGAGAAAGCGGAGAAATTTTTCTACCCTCTAATCTTCCCTTCTCAGAGACACTCGTGTCAGTTTCCATGTGATCAGTTCTCTGAGCATTATTTTCTACTTAAATGTTTTTCCCCTTTTCTTCCCAAGCATCAACAGTTTTTCTCTATGAGGAGAAAGCTCTGGCTGTGTAGGATATAAAGTATATGTAAAAATTAAGAATGGAGAAAGTTGTAGCAATGTTCTGAGACTCCTCCTAAGAAAAGTACAAATAAGAAAAATATAAAAGTACGAAGGTACTCAAAAAAATTGCTTTCAAATGGCTTTCTCCAGAAAAAAGGATTTTTCTTCTCTACATCAAATTTGTTTAGAGATTCTTGGAATATTTAGATTAAATTAATTTGATTGCTTCTGCTCCTGCTAGAGACCCATCCTGCTCTAGTGACTTAGTCTGATTTTCGCACCTGAGAGGTTTTCAACGTTTCTACAGAACACTTATGTACAAAATGGAGGGATCGAGGAGAAAGTAAAGGTTGAACGAGAGATGGGATTGAATGGTGTAGAATCTTTGGGTGTTTGTTCGATGACGTACATATGCTCATATGTGCTGGGTTACATTTAATCTGTGTGGGCTATAGGAGGAATGATGATGAGAATCTTTAATAAAGTTAAAAGGGGGTGTTGGAAGGGAAATTCTTGGGAAAAAACTTACGGCGATTCCGTATTTTCTTTTTCTTCTGAGGCAGGGAGAACATTTTGTTGAACATCTTGTGTTGGAGTTTCTGGCTGCTGGTACTGTTGTTGGTTCTGGTAGCCAGGAGTTTGTTGGGGCTTGGCGGCTTGGAGTCGATTAGAAACGGTTTCTTGTGCTTGTTGCAGCGTTTGACGTAGACGCCCGATTGCTCCCGCTCCGGAAGAATTTGATGTACTTCCGAATTGATTGGCATTTACTCCTTCCGTATTGGAGACCATCTAAAAACCAAATTCATGCATTTTAATATTTCCAAATGTTCTTAATGCTTTCACTTTTATCCAATTCCTTCCATTTTTATCCAAATGCTTTCACTTTTATCCAAATACTTCCCCCTTGATGAACATTTCTTTTTGCAAGGGAAATAAGAAATAACCGATTTGCGAAAATTTAATAAAAAATTGTAGTCTAATTTTTTGGCGGACAAAGTCCGATAATTTGCTTTCGTTTTATTGCCCGTGAAATTAAATAATTTCATTAATATGAAGGTGGGAAGAATTTAGCTGAAGTTGGCAATTTTCTCCTTGGTACGAAAACATGAGGAACGGCTGAATTTTATTGATGGTGGGAGAAAGTTGGGGAAAAAATTAAAGAAAGTCGTGTAAATCTGTATAGAGTTTAAAGCATAGAAGAGGAAGAATTGAAGCCTAAGAGAAAGTGAGAACAAACAGTGAGAGAGAGAGAGAGAGAGACGGAGTAAAGGCGGAGAAAATACCTCACCTTTGGGATTTGTGGTGAGGTCATCATGACACGTAGAGATAAAGTAGTGACTATAGTAAAAGTTTTCTTGTGTGTGTACTGACAGGAGCTTGAGCTCTATAGACTGGACATGGAGAAAGTGTACCTTTGATGGAATAAGTAAAGAAACGACATAAAACACACTCCTGTGGCACTCTGACCATCATCGTATATTCTGTTCCAAGAGAGAGAGAGAGAGTAGAGCGAACACACACACGGATCTCTAAACGATAATGTTTCTACAAGGAGTGAGCAAAGAGAAATTTTAAGTGGACAGCCAAAGTACAAGTCTTAGGGGGACTTGGATTTATTTCAAGTATCTTTTATGCCTAGCGGGACACGGGAGATCATAAGTCTTTTAGCCACTAGGATTTTCGACGGCTGGAACGACCTTTCCCTGTATAGTTAAACCGTGAGCTGGAGAGAATTCCTGATCATCATACAGACCCTCGAGTTTGAACCTTCCGTTCAAATCACAGTTTACATCCCTTCCTGTCCCCAGCTCTCGTCCTTACTTTCAATTGGGAAAAAGTCCCCAACCAACGACATAAACGAACCCATAAAATGTCCTGTTGAAGTGGTATTCTATCAACGTGACTTCTTTTTTTTACATTCCTCCTCTCTCTCTCTCTCTCCTCATCCTCTTTTTTCTTCACTCATATTCTCCCCACACACAATTGTATTTAGTAACATTGTCCATTCTCCAAACCTCATCCTCATATAAAACTTTCTCCTACACGAACTCTAAAATTCCGAAACCGTTCGCTTGATTTTAACGCCCTTCCTTTCTTTCATCCAAAATAATTAAAAACCACGTACCAAAAAAACTCATTATGCTCACACCCATAGTTTTTCACATACGCCCTATAACCATGGAATGATATAAAAATGCAAAAAACCATTACGTAAGCTACTTTCAATTGAAAAATATTAATTTGAATTTGAGTAGGATTTTAAATTCCATGGAGTTTCCTACAATATGAGGAATGGAGAAAGTAAAGTGGTGAAAGCGGTGAAAGTCAAGTGTAGCATAAGAAATACTTTATTGTGAGTAGACATTATTCACTTTTCACTCTCCCTTCTACTACTCCGCGTGTATTTACATTTTTCTACTTTTCTCCTCTCCTGACACTGAGAGAGAGAGAGAGAGAGAGAGAGCTCTTGCAAGTATTTAAGCTGGCGCGTATATGATTGGACACGATTTCCTCTCCAAATGGATTCATGTTTGACTTGAGAGCGAGAGCATATGGTATAACTCTGAGGAGCATGGCATGAGTAGATATCCTAAGAAATATTATGAAGAGTGAAAGGACGAGAATAGAAAAATATGGGAGAGAGAGATTTACAGGACTATGCGTGTATGTTCTATAATAAGTTATATAACCCTTGTAGGGTGAGTAAAGTCAAAGTTTCTGGTTTCAAGGTCTCAGGGCCTAAAAGACTGATTTACTGCGTATAGGAATAGTACCTGCGTATACATAAATATATATGGAGGGGAAGAATGTCGGAGACAACTACGGATTTCAAGGTGCTTATGATTATAGAAATGATGCACAAGTCAAGGAAATCTTGAAGGATTTGAATTATAATGTGTAGGAAGATATAAAGAGGCAGGCGTACATGTACAGGGAAATACGTGAAGAGCTCTTTTGGTATTTGTGGTAGACACTAATATAGGGAAGATAGCATATAAAAACTATAAGAATGTTGTAGTAGGGATAGGAGCTAGGATATTCTAGTAAAGCATCATTTAATATCATTCCCGTGCTCGTAGCATAATTTTGAAAGAGCATATTTAGAAGACATAGGAATGGAGGGTAGGTTTATATGTAACTAATGTGAGTACTTACATGCACTCATGCACAATAAATGTAGGAGATTCGTGGAGGGGAATATCCATGGGACTTCTTGCTCTCTCTCTCTCTGGGAGGAAAAGGAGAAAGTGGTGAAAAAGAGAGGAGGTTGGATATTTTTTAAGTACAAGTATGCAAGCATAATATATACAGACATACATATTTTTTTGATCTTCTCCCGAGAAGAGTTACAAGAGCTCCGACTCCAGCTCCCATTGTACTTAATCGAAATTTATTCCTCTGACAGTCTGATAATACGGCTCTTGGACAGGAAAATTTATTCATGGTAATCTCGCACACCTACTCATCCTAATATATTAAATTCCCAAAATCCCCCATTTTACCCTGGAAGATTCTTCCCAATGATTGGGAATGCATATACTTAACTTACTATCAATAAGGAGAGAGGTAGTGGCGATAGGGAAATTGCTTTCCCCAACCTTCTTCCGTAATTGAAGAAATAATTTTTTTCGCCCATTTTCATTTTCTTTTTTGGTAATTCTCGAAATTTTTAATTTAAATTCTATTGAAGATTGGGATAGGAGAAAGGTGACTTTCTCCATGGTGAAAGTTTATAATTTCATGTAAATTACAAATTTTCCCATGATGATTGGAGTAGGAGGAAGTTCTACTTTCTCCATGGTGAAAGTTTATAATTTCAGTTAAATTCCACATTTTTACAATGATTTGATTAGAGACAATGTCAGCTTTCTCTATGTTGAAAGATGATTGTTTATTTAACGTGTTTATTTTTATAGAGAGGCAGGCTATTTTATGTCCTCCTTTCTCCCTATAAATAACCATTTCCAATTTGAAGAAAATTTCATGAGGAGAAAAATTCAATGGAAGAAATTTGGAGAAAATAAAAGAAAATTTCTATTGGAGAAAGCTACATTATTTGGTCCCAGGTTATTCGTGTTCTTTCCACCTCTGGTTGTTCCAATCAAGTATTAATTTTACGTCAGTTCTAATTTGCTCCATGACTTGTCTTCGGATTTGTGAGGAGGGCAGTGGGAAGGAAGATAAGGGAGTGAGAAATATATTTTTACTTGTTATTCTCAACAAGAGGGAATCTGACTGTAAGTGAAAGCATCTTTTATCTCTTTCGCGAGTCGCCCTCCAGGCCTCAAGAGGTTTTTCTTCCACTATCTATGTTGACTGTACCTTCAACCCTTACCCTAAATCCCCTATGTACGTTAGTGTTGGCGCAGCAGTAGGAATCAATATTTAATTTTCTACTGCGTGTGTCTATACACTGCTACTTTTTCGAGCCTTAACGATAATAACATGATTTTCAGGCAATACAAGACCATGAACAACATGATTTCAATCATACTGCAGTAGTAGAGGGAAAGCGCCACTATAAAAAGCTACTGGTCTCAAGTGAAAGGTAGTAGAAAGAGAGAGAGAGAGATAGTAGAGAGAGAAGGCGAGCACTTTAATGAAATAAACATGAAAGGTAGGTGCGTGCTCGTCAAGTGTTGGGTAGGAGCGAGTAGATTCGAAAAATATGATCCTCGGAGAGTTTTCTCCGTCCGTTGAACATCACACCGTCAATACTATCCTCTTACCATTTAGTATTTACACACAAAGTAGAAACTTCATACGTAAGGTCTCTGCCAATCCAGCCCATGTACACAGTATCATACTTCCCAATAATAATGGTAAAAATGTCAAGTACAGCTCCCCACACAAAATTAGATACAAGGAAGGAAGCAAATTATATAAGTTATAATGGATTTCAAAACCAAGTGCAAATAATATAGTACATTTTAAATAGATAAGCGCTCCTTTCTCCTCGTCCACAAACATAAAAGCCTATAGCTTCTTTATATAACATTGTGGACATTGTGGAAACCTCGGTAGCGCAGGTAAAAAAAATCCACAAACATAATTCCATGGGAACGAGAGGAAAGCCCCAACTGATGCAAATTCATGGAAATAGATTTGTTTTCTTCTCCACAAAAACAGCATTAGAGCTTAGGGGCAGCACTCCTGCAAAAGCTTCTTACAACTTAGATTATATTGAGAACGCACAATAAACCTATACATGCATATACTTACTATGTAAAGGATACTTTTAGGGAAAATTCAATAGCTGAACTAAGGTGAAAGTAAGGGGAAATCCTGGGAAAGAGGCAAGTATGTGTAGATGCTCGGAACTTTAAAAAACTAAAAAAAAAGAGAGAAAGAAAAAGTATAGGAAACTGTGAAACAATTTAGCGGAGATTACAAAAAACCAGGGAAATCTTTTACTCTAGTAGCACTCCCTATTACAATGGTATCCAGGCAGGCGGAGCATTTGTGAAAAGCTACTTTCATCTTCACAACCAAGTCCGTATAACTCCACCTGCTTTAAAAGCATATGAAAAAATACATGTATGATTCTGGTTGAAAAATGTAGATTCAACAAATGTAACACTCACTAAGCACGCCAACAATGTCCGCATAAATCAGTATTTCCAACCTGCCTTTTTCACTGGTAGTACGTAAAAAGTTAAGAGCTACTAACTCCCAAGCTACGGAGCCTTTTCTCCCCAGCATTTCCCCTTTTTCCCTTTTGTGTGGAGGAGAAAAAAATTCTGGGAGAAAAGAAGAAGAATTGGAAGAATTACATATGTGAGAAGAAGAGTTAGGCAGGAAAGAATTACCCAGGATATGAGGAAGGGAAAGAGAGAGAGAGAGAGAAAAGTTACGCATTATTTCTAAAATCTGCTTTCACTGGATTCTTTCTCTTGAGGAGTGGACGGTGGAAGGGGGAGTATTTGTAAGGTCTGATTTGATTTGAAAGAGTTGAATGTGTAGGAAAATATTATGGGATGACATGGAAGGTAGGGGGAAAGGGAGAGAAAAGTCTCATAAAAATTGCAATTTTTCACCAAAATTTCGATCAGCATATTTTTCTCATCATATTCCTTTCCATTATGAGACTTTCTCTCACGTGGTTTATTATGCATAAATGCCATAATCTTTTTCTTATAAAGGATCGAGTTCAAAGGTAAGGAAGGTTCATCATAAAGCAACCGTCTCATTGCGCTGTACTTTCTCCCCCTCCTTTTTTCCCTCCTACCTCTACATATTAAGAGATATACATACATTCTTTGCATTAGTTAGGTTCCGTATAGTTGGCTATAAAAATGCCGATATATCCAAGCTCGAGGCAACTTCGTTACATTCAACATAACATTAGTACGTCATTCACATATTCTCTCCTACCTGTACTCTTCCCATCTCCTAAGCCCTCTCCACTTCAACACCGCTTCTATTACTGATCCCGTTTTTTCCCTTCCCCCCTTTGCGGTTTTTTACATTCATCCAAGACGTTTATTACTTCGAATTTCGCCCATCTTATAAAAACCACTTGAAAGTTTGCATCTTTGTAAAATGAATAACTACACTTATTCCTAACCCCTACCTTAAATACTCACTAGTTCCCCCTTTGAAAAAGTACATTTCCTTTTCGATGTCAAGGAAAAAATGCCATCATAAACCAAATTTAATTTCAAGACAGAACATTCTAAAAGCTAATTTCCTTTATAAAGGAAATTAGCAAGAACTTTTTGCTCCGCTCATAAAAAAGGAGCCTGGTTGAGAAATTCCGGTTCATTCTCCAAGACTAAAACTGACCTTCGTAAGAATTGAAGCTGAGGATAAAAAATAAAGTGGGGGGGGGGGGGTCAGGATAAATTATTTTCTTTATGATTTAACAAGTAAGTACTTGAGTTGTGGAGAAAAATTAATGGAATGGAAAAAAGAGAAAGTCACTTTTCACTATGGAGTCCTGTAGTTTCGAGGGAAAGTGTGTGGTGAAAAGTGAATGAAGTAAAGGGGGAAAGAAGAAAATGTCATAAGAAATAAGTGACATCAATTGCATCAACCTTATTTCCTTTGCTATTTATTTTTAGTAATTTAGAGGAGCGTAAAAACAAATAAACACTTGAACCAAAGACAAAATTTTCGTTTAGCACTTTTTCTATAGGGATGAGACAGCTTCCAACTCACCTAATAACTTAGTTTTTTTCGCACACTGACTCTACTAAAATACATAAAGATAAGAGTTAAAATGAAGGAAGAAAAGATTATTAGAGTATATTTTAGTAACTATAAATTCCCTAGGCTTCTTTCTCTCATACATAAATATACAGGGGGAAGGAAGAAATGAAGCCAGTTGATGAAAAATTCTGAGTAAAATCCAGTTTACTTGTGCGAGAACTGATGACAAAATTATTTTCATGTTCCTACTTATATAATGAGAAGCAATATTCGTCGTCGGATGCTTTTCTTCTTTCTCTCTCTCTCTGTCTGTCCCTCCCTTTTTCCTTGTAAATGTTTTCTTACACAACCTCAGCAGCTTCCCTAAACTCTTTTTTTCTCTCCTTCATAATATAAGCCCAGAGAGAGGATGTACTTTCACCATTTCATTTTTTTAATGGTACCCATAGCTAAGAAAAAAATAAGCTTTCTTTCCGTCAAGTGAGGGAGGAGGAGGAGGAGGAGGGACGGAAATGAACGTCAAGAGTGATCTCATTAAAAAAGAAAAGTAGTTAAACTAGACAAGAAACAAGTTGTGTAACAAATGAAATGCTTAAAAAAAGTCTACACATCCATTTTTTACAGCCCTTCTTTCTTACCTTTCAACTTTCTCTGTTCCCCTTAACTACAAAATAGACTTTGGATTCTATCTAATGGTTGACAAATCCTGGAAAATAAGACAAAGAACTCATTCTTTCTTGTTAATATTGTCTTCCTTCCTTCCTCCCTTCCTCGTAATCCGTAAGAATTTTCTTAGGGAGAAAGTTACGTCCAATTTTTTTTAGATGAAAAAATTTATAAGTTTTGTTTTGTTTGATGAGATGGAGAGTAAGTATAAAAAAACGGGGAAAATAGGATGGAAATGTTAATGAATGTTCTATTTACGTAAGGGAATTTCTCAAGGACTAGGGAGAGAGCCAGAAGATGAGGAATAAATGGAGGAGAAAGGTAGGAGAAAATTTCTCTCGGCTTGTTTACTAGATGATGGGAATATTATTCTTGGAGGCTGGAGGTGTATAGAAAGGCGATCAAAAAGAGATGATCAAAGAGGTATCGTCATCATGAGGGAGTTAGAGAATAGGACGTAGACTCGAGCTAAGGGAGAGGAGAGAGAACAAAGGGAAAGTAGGGGAAGAGAAAGTTGGAGAAGGATTTGCTAGAATAAATTACAAGGAACGAGGAAATTCCTATAAACAACACTCCATGAACGAACGAGGTGTTTCTCATATTAATAGAGACAGTGTATGTATTTTTCCATTGTAAATTATATGTAGGAGGACCTTTTTTTATGTTTTGGAGGAAAAAAATTTTCATGTGGGAATATATGATGATGAAGGAGGAGATGATCATAGTGAAAGTGGACAGGGAGTGAATTCTCAATTTGAATTCAAATGCCAAGTTTAATTTAGTATTTTCCTTATACTACACACACACACACACAGCTCCGCCCCAAATGTTTGCAAATAGTTCAAAGGGAATCATCTAATTTCTCTTTTTCCCTCTATTTTATATTACCCTTGGTTGCATCTCATATTTGATTAGGAAAAATGGAGGGATATGTGGGTATAGAAACAATTTGTAAAAGGGAAAAAAGATAGGGAAATTCCTATTTGAGAGCTGAGGAGTAGAAGATAATAGATTTAGTATATGAGGAAGGGGAAAAATGTATTACCTTTTTCATGAACGAAACCACATTTGTCGGCAACATTTTCATGGGCCGTTTGGAACTACAGCGGAGGCAATTCAGTCAAATCAGTCCATCTGAAATATTAAAACAATGCAAATTTTCTCAAAAAAATTGATTTTTTTCCTCCTCCTTCCTTTTCCTTCCCTTTACACACAATTATTTACATTTTCCTCACATGTTCCAACATCCCCCCTTCTACCACTTTCTCCCACAAATTCTAATTTCCAATTCTTTTGAACTTTCTCCCTTGAATTTCAATTGAACCCAGGAAATTTTTTCGAGCTCATCCAAAATATTAATTCTCCTCTTCAATTTTTTTTTCTTATACTCCGACAAAGCTACTATTTACATACCAAAACATAACTATGTATTTACAATAAGTCCGAATGTGTAGCAAAATTTCTTAGAGAGAAAAAGTGGAGAAAGTCCACATGTATTGGCTACCACAGAACTAATTCCCACAATCTATCCACTGCTAATTGTGAAAAGAAGATAATTACGGGTAATAAACTTGCGTACATGAAATCCTCTCTAATGAATTATTATTACCATTAATGAACCCTCACCTAGATTTAAATTCTCATAGGGAATATTTGAATTCCCCCTTTCTCTTTCCCTCTCTCTCTCTCCATCCATGACAATGGTTGGGACATAGAAAAACATTATGTTATTTCTACCTTTATTTCTCCACATGAATAGTTAAATTCCCTAGGCTTTGACATACAAGGAACCGTGTGTGTGTGCTCCTATTGATTGGCTCAGCCCAATTTGGATTTTTCCGTAGAGAGAAATGCTTTGGTAAATGTACCTTTCCTTTCCTCAGCCCATATTATATTCCCCACTAGTCCCACTTCTCTCCAACATAAATAATGATAGTTCAGCTTAGCTACGGAACAACCTTGGTCTTTGTTCTACATAAACTTCAAATGTATTTTCTGTAGGAATTTACTACCTTCACCTCTACATTTTCCTTACATAGAAATTTCTATTATATTATATACAATATACATATTATTATTATATATATATACAATAGAAATTTCTGTAAGAAATGCCAAAAATAATTGTTTTCATATACAAGAGGAAATCTTATTTAAAGCAGGACTTTTATTTGATAAATCCAATGCTCACTTTGGTGTGTGTGTGTGAGAGTCAATTTTGGCTTTTTAGTTATTTCTGCGTTTGCATAAATGTCTCTGAAAATATTTGGAGAGTAAGGTAAATACATGTGTAGATGAACGGAAGTAATAAATATATGTTGAAGGTGTGTAGCTTTTATTATAGACATCATGTACATATACAAGGTTATTGTATAGGACATGGGGGCGATGGTACGTGTATATTTTCTAGGTTTTTGGTATGTAAAGGACAGGGAGAGGAAGAGAAAGAGCGAGAGGAAATGTGCCTCTGCATGATTTATTTGAAAGTAAGGGAAACAAATGATAAACTACATCGGCCTCATTGAATATGGTCGTTAAGGAAAATGAGTGAAGAGCTGGGATATTTAATTATAGGAATGAGAAAACCATATAGAAATCATATGTCATGATCCCTCAGCAAAGAGCTAACAGTCTAAAACCACATAAACCTCCACTCACTCATCATAACCATCCCTGGTTTTCCCCTCAATTTTCACTTTCACATCTTCTCCAGACAAGTCCAGAACCACAGTCATTTCTGAGACTCTGGAGAAAGTTATAATAAAAAAAAGAGAGAGAAAGCTCATCTAGCTACGTGTGCATTTCCCATAATAAATTAGACTTTTCTCCCCCAATTTATCACCATCCTATCAATAAGGTTCTTTTTTCTTGGGCCAAGCCTGTATAATAAAAAAAAAAGAGAGAGGCTTTAAAAATCATGAGAGGAGGAGGAGGAGGAAACATGTCCAATGAAAAGTGTGGAGGAAATTAAGCTAATGAAGAAATTAATGGTGTGAGAAGAAATAAAATCCTCTGTAATTTTCTCCTCCTCTTCCCTCTCATTTTCAATGTGACATATAGCTAATGCTATTTCTATAGTATAGTAGCCATGTACCTTTATAAAGTAAGGTAATTTTCCCAAGGTTTGATTTCCATCTCTCTCTCACACAAGCTTTTTCTCTAACCATTCAAATATACTACGTCAACTCTCTCCGCTTTTCATCATCCAAGCCAGACACATTTTGAGCGGAGAAAACCCCATCTACACTTGTGAATGTATTTAAGTACAATGCTCCAATGTTTACATAATGTAATAGACTATGGGAAATGTGAGGGTCTGCTCTTTGATTTTGATGACCATACATATGTAGCTACATATACCTTGGGTCTAGCCAATTTCACAGGATTGCCACCAATAACTATAATATATGTAGGGTAAGGGAGGGGAGAGAGAGAGAAAGCAGGATCAATGGAGAGGTTGAGGGAAGTGTAGCAGTCAAACTTTTTTTTTATGATATGGTCGTAATTTACACAAGTGCAGACTACTGGTCATGAGAAACTCCTATCAATTTCAAACTGTTGCTCCATCAAAAACTACTCCAACTCCAATAAATTCCATTTCAATCCAGATGGAAAAGTATCAAATTCCAATACAAACCTCGTTTAACATCAAGGCAAGCCCAGACCCTTAAATTGACATATTTCCCCTTTTTTATTCTACTTTCCAAATTCTCAACGATTAAAGACTACTTTCAAAAAGTGTGAGGGGACATTTTTGTCAAATGTCATTTTTCCGAGGGTTTGTAGGGCTTTAAAATTGTGCTCTGTGTTTTACCAATTGAAAATCTACGCGCTCATTTTTTTAGCTCAATAATACCAATTATATTTTTGACAGGAAAAGGAAAGTTAGCCAAGAAGTTTTTACTAATCAACTGTGGCACAAAAACGGAAAGTAGGTTTTGTTTTACGGGCGAGCATCACCTAAAGGTAAGTTTTACGTTGGCTGTAGTGCAGAGGGAGAATTTTTATGTATTGTGAAAAATAAGTGTAATAAAAATAATCAGGATTTTGACGACCCATTCGTTTATTTTATTTCGTTCCGCTTGGCTGTGGCGTGAGAGAATTTGGATATTGTTATATGTAGTTTCTACAGTGAATGGGAACATAAGGATTTGATTACATGAGCAAAAAGGGACGTTGATCAATTTTTACGAGGAGAAGAAATGAAATATTTAGAGTCAATTCCGGAAAATTTTCAATTGTGAGCTTCTTGGGAGGGAAAGGATGGAAATCAAATTTTTATGGGAAAGGGAAAAAGTGAAAAAATTTGGAAAACTCGATTTGAACAATCACATTACAATTACATAGATATTTTTACAGGTAGGATGTTACAAGGAGTGGATGTTTTATTTGATGGGATGGAAGGTTGAGGTTAAAAAAATTATTGAGGAAAGAAATAAGAAAAGGATTTTTTTGCGACTGCCTGGAAATCTTTTTGAGGCCGAGGTTACGTGCTTAGTCATCGTTATTTAGTCGTAAATTAGAGCTACAGTCAGATTGCTTATACGCCCTTGCTACTCAAGTTTTTGAGACAATATTTCTCGGAGAGTAGAGCTTTCTCTCGCTTTCTCCCCCCCCCCTCTCTCTCTGTCTCTCTGTCTCCTCTCTTCCTCCGCTGCCTCAGTTTTTTCCTCTATCCTCTGCAAGATGCGGAGTGAGTGTAAATGAATTTAGCTTGAGCAAACATGCGACAAACGAAGGGAGCTACAAGGTTTGCACATTCGTTCGTAACCATCCTCCCTTGGAACGTCATATACATAATCGGAGAGGCTTCCAGCATGAAGGTACACAGAGACAGACATGTTCCGAGACAAATCATTTCCTTCAAAATTTCCACCATAGTTTTAGTAAATGTCTAGGATATTGTCTGTGTTAAGACTCTCCTCTTCCTTTAGCCCACTAAAAAAGGATTTTTAGTCCCGGAAGGAATATACGTACGGAATGCTTTTAACAGACCACAGAGAATAGTTTCAAGAGAAAGAGAGAAAGAGAAAGAAGGGAAAGCTTTGTACACACAATTTTTATCGATTTCTCAAAACACACCATTGTAAAGTGCATAGTGCAACACATTCTCTCTCTCTCTCTCATAATGTCTCCTCCCAAAGCCCAGTTCTTCTTAAAGTACTTGAAAAATCTCAAAGGTTACACAATCCAAAAGGAAAGTGAGGTTAGTGAGAGAGAGATAGAGAGCATACAATTTCACCTCTATATTATACAGCGATATAGAAGCCAAACACGGTGAAAGCTCGCTTTCACCTTGTAGACTACCCCTCATATAAAATGTATGTATAGGAACATGTTGTCTACATTAGGAAAAAAATGAAAAGCTGAAGAAAAAAATATCGTCAACGGAGGAGAAAGTCATGCTCAAACTACTTATTTTTTTACATTCACAATTCCATCATCGAGCTTTCTCTAGAGCTTAGAGAAAAAAAGCCTTTAGGAGAGGGCAGGTATTTTGACTCCTCACCTTCCCTTCCTTTACCTATACTTGTTATGAGAGAATGATTAGCCTACTTCCAATATCCTGACCTTTTCAAGAACCTTTTTGTGCAGTAACTTAATTAGCCCGTTTGTTTACTCTCCTCAATCTCTCCTAGTTACTTCAAAGTGCTCCTCTAAGTACTTGCTTTTTCATGGCTCTCTCCCTTTCTCCCCTCTTCTCTCATTTCATACCAAACTACTATTATTATTCCATTGTAATTCCCCTTTCCTAGCTATACTTTCTCCCCTATTTGTACAATCACCTTTAGACTTTCACTCCCAATTTTAAATCTCAGTCCCCATTGCTCTCTCAGCAGGTAGAAATGCACAATTTGAGTAATTTACAATTCTCATATGTCCCTGGAAAAAATCTTAGTTTGTAATAATAATAGGAATTTGTCAAAATGCAAGGAGAAAGGTCTCCTGCTCAAATTCAAAAAATTCTTGGAATATTTTCAATCATGTAAGACACGGGGATGAGCTTGTTTGAAAAATTGATGGTATTTGGAATTTACGTGGAAAAATTCATTTATCTCTTTATAAGGAAAGGGGAAGAGGAAAGATTCAAAAGGGAGTAATTGAATAGGAAAGATGGTCAAAGTAAAAGCAAATAAATTGCAAGGCACAATATGTATCACATTATCTGACTTACACTCTTGTGGATTCCTTGAAAAAATCTACTCCTGCACATTTCAAGAAGTGCATGGAGAGAAGATGATGGAATTTAGACTTGCTTTCCTCATCCCTATGAGTAATTACAATGTACTCAAATGATGCAATAAGTCTCCGCTCCTCTCTCACATTTGACAAAATCTCGGAGGAAGGAGTACTAGTAATTTAAAATACGAGACTATGAGAGAGATTGCCAGGGAAATAAAAGAGTTGAGAGTAAGGATTTTTTCTCTCAACAGGTTTCAAATTGTCCACTTGATTTGATCTCCCCCGTAGCATGGCAACAGGTCTATATAGGAGAAAATTTTAGGAGGAGGATGTGAAAAACAAGAAGAAAGAGAAACTACTGGATCAAGATAACACTACAATGGTCTACGTGTACTAATGTCCCACTACAGATCCAACAGATAGGAGTAAGAGAAAGTCTAAAAAAAGAGAGATAAAAGCTTGAACCTTGCGTTGTTTACTAAAGGTGGCCACTACTCTCACTCCGCACAATGTGTACAAGTAAAATCTCAACTAAAACCATGGTAAAACTTACAACAATAATATGTAGAGCTCAGTGTATATTTTGGAGACTTCCCCTATTATTTTTATATATGTAGAAGACTAAAAGGGAAGTGTAAAATCCCTGGGAGAGTTAAGGCAGGATTTTCTTCCTCCAACTTTTGGGAGGAAACTCAAGTGACAGGGAATAGGGAGAGTGGAGAAAGTGGGTGAACTTTCTCTCTTCATGCCGTTCCTGCTCAGCCCACAATTGTAACCACTATGTTTTTAATGTTGTGCAATTCATCTTGTATGCCTTCATGATGAGTTTCCTCACTTTTCTTCTTCTATCTTATTCCTCCTCAACCTCCAACTCTTTACTATTCCAATGATCAACTTGAATTTTGCTTTGTATAGAATTCTTCTTCGCCGTCTAATATAGCCTAGATATAATAATATGTATAAGTATATCCTCTTGATTAAGTAATAATATTCCGCATGCATTTAGGTAGGACGCGGTTGCAGGCACGACGCACGACACACAAAAAACTGCCAAGGTTGGACTCCCTGGCTCTGAACTGTAGGAATGTTAGGGAATGTTTATGTTGGAAATGCGCAAGCTCCTTTTTTGTTGGTATAGCCAAGTGTATTATATTGGAATTCCTGAGTAAATTTCTTCCATACAGTCATATTACATAAGGATGGAGGATAGAAGTGGAGGAGTGTGAAAAGGGTAGAGTTGTTTACAGGAGAAAGCGTCAATATTCACGTATCATCATATTACCAAGTAATGTAAAGGGAGAAAAGTATCTATAAAAACTCCCATAGTCAAGTGTTTATAGAGTAATATTAGAAGAAGCCAATCATGGCATTCAACTAGATACGATGGGGGAGTAGTACATAGTAGGAAAGAGAGAGAGAGAGAGAGCGAGAGGAAGAACTAAATAATGTGTTCCATGTACAGTCAAGTAGTCATGATAGAGCAACAGGTCTACTCTTCCAATCTTTTCATCCTTTCCTTCGTTAAAGTATATATGAGACTTTCTTCCCTTCTCCCTGCAGTCACATACACGTTTACTCTTCCTCATGCCTTTCCCTTACCAAGGGAGAAAGCAGTTTTTACGAGGCCTGTCTTCAATACACGGAGCATGAAATTTTCCAACGGTCATCCCACAGATAAATTTTTGCACAAGAAGGGCTCGTGTGTACGGAGCTTCTTGAAAACCAATGAATTTTTCTCTGTAGTGCAGAACCAAGCTTTTGCTTTCGACTTGGATTTTGTCGAAATTTGTATTCCACGCGCTCAAAATGGATTTTAACTGGTTTTAGCGCATTTTAACGCTACTCTCAAGTAGCAAAACACTTGGGTAAAATAAAATTGTTTGAAAAATGAATGAATGGGCTGATTATATTATTGAGAATGTGAGATGATTAGAGTGGACCGGTGGAGTGAAAAAACAATTGTGATTTTTTCTCTTGAGCGGACCCCTCCTTTCCCCACATGCTCCATTCCCCCAGCGACATATGCTGACTTGATGGAGAGAAAGACCAGGGTAACATTTCAAGTTGATGGAGTGCAGACGCATTTATATATGGAGCACACGGGGTAGGGAATAGGCTGCCATGCGAAGGCATTTATTGGTTTAAAAATACCATACATCCGGATAAAAAAGTAGGTTACGTTACCATTTACTCCTGACCCAAAAACATTCTATCTCATTTTGAACACCATTAGGGCTCCATCCTATCATGCGATGGAAGGTAAATGGCCGACTTTCTCCAGAAGAGTAGACTGTGAGGGGGAAAATATTCAAGGTTGACTCTTCCGAGTTGTACTATATTTCTCACTACCGACGAGAATCTTTTGACCATGGAAAGTTTTTAGGTGGCTGTGAAAATTTGATGATGATTCCAAAGTAATTAAATGACATAATTCCACGTGGATGAAACTTTAGAGGGAAATTAGAGGAAAGATTTAACATTTTACTACTACTAGAGCTATCAAGTTTTTTTCATTCATTTGATGAGGGAGCGTTTAACTGGAGGAAATAATCATCAAAGCTGTTGCCTTGGGAGAATAAAAGAAAAGCAAACAAATGTGGCCTTTGAAGGGAATCCTCTCTACTTGGGAAATCCATGTAAATTGGTGTATAAATTGTGGATATGTGCGGAGATGTGTAGTTAAAAGGGATAGGAACGGGTGTGGTAATAAGAAATGGATCAGTTGAGGTCCAATGTATGTGTTAAATCTCATTGAATTTTATCTTTAGCCGGGAAAAGAGACGATTTGGGTGTACAAGGGCTAGAACCGCATCCGTAACATGAGGAGCGGTAATTTGACGGTATGGAATGCACAAGTGTTTGGAATGGGATTGGAATGAAATTAATTAATTTGAGCAAAGGTATAAGGATAGGAATGTCTTTTGAGAGGATGTGAGGAGAGAAGAGAGAAAAAGTGGGAATTTAACGTTGATAATGCAGGGACGTGACAGCCCGGCTGCTTTTCACTCATCATTTATCAAGCCATTGTCATCATACTTAATGACTCTGTCGAGTGTGACTGCTATAAATTTTATAGTCCTTGTATATATTTTCAAAGGAGGGAGAGAATGTGAGAGAGAGCCAGAAAGAGAGAGAGAGAGCAAGTAAAACTATAATTATTTTGCCATTTTACCATTTCAGAGGAAACCAAAAGGTTAGGGGGAAGGAACATATAGTTGCGAATTTTGCTCGGTAGTTAAAACCATGGTAAAGTTCATAAGCAAGAGCTCCTTGTATGCATTCAGTCTAATGTAATATTGTAGTAGCTTTTGTGCAGGTTGGATGATTACTTCCAGCTTGTGCCACTACAGAATTACTTGAGCGGAAGAGGAAGAGAAAGTGGTAGCAGTTGAGCCACGGCAATCATCCACACAATTGCTTTTATTTTACAAATAGATTTAACGTTATATTATCAACGGAACGGTCCGAGTCAATGTTCAGTTAATTTACTTGAGTGTTATTACTACTCGTGTGTCTCCAGCAGCCCTGGGAGTCCAATAAGTTCATAGTTAAACCCATAGTTTTTACTACAATCCCAAAATACGGTCAATAGTAGTAGATATAGAGAAGAGCTGCATTTCATCCCGGAATAACTTACTCATGGAGAAAATTCTCCTATTATGGGTTCAAGCTTATGGAAATTGGCATAAAATCACATGTGGAGAAAGTTCACTTTCACTTTCTTTTGTTAAATTCCTTGCATTTTATTACGACTTTCTCTAATAGAAATTTGAACGGATGCAATAATTATTATAGAAATGAGTTTCACGGAAATTGATAATTTTAAAATTCCCGCCACACTATAAATAATGGGTGCTTAAAATATGACCTGCCTTGTTTGTGAAACGGAGCAATTTTAGGTGAATTTGTATTGCAAGGTGAGTTTACTAATTGGAAGGGCTCAGCCCGTTTTATGTCTTTACTCTTTCGTTGGAAGTGGTACAAGGATTGGACGTTGGACTGGGGTGGATGGGAACGGCTGTGAACATAATTTATGTAACTTTGAAGAGATACTAGGGTTTTATCAATGTGGTAGAGAAGGATATCAGTTTTACACCTGTACCACGCACGATTATCATTAGTTTGTAAGAGCTCATGAAAGGGATAAATGTGTACTGAACGCTCTGTTTTCAATTACCCGTAGTCCTGTAGAGGGAAAGGCGAGTCCTGGGATATAGAAAATAAGGGAGAAAGGAGTGATATGAACCGCAACATGTGAGACCCTTCATAATTATTAACGATTCGCCACAGCTGGGGAAAAGTGAACCGAAATGAGATCATCGTATATTTCACAACAAAAATTTTCTTTTCATATTGGGTTACCCAGTTAGCCTGAATTGGGTTCCACCATAATTAATCTAGCATTTAAGCTCTCCCATCTCCCCTCTCTCTTTCTATATATTGTATATATATTCCCATAACGTTTCTCTTCCGACCAAAAATGCTCACTATACTAGACCAGAGATTATTGGGAGTGAGTGGGGACTCCAGAATAGATCCCGTTCCTACCATTACCATATAGAGATACCATTTCCAAGCCAAATTTACAAGGTCGACTGGATTACCCAGGTTCTAAAATTATCAATTTCTTCAACCTCTTCTATACTCAAGTAGCAACTCAGTTTCAATAGACCTGGAGTAAGTACTCAGACCTATAAAAAGCATCAATTCTACCCTTCAAATTGACCATAGGAACCTTCTTTTGGAACATGTGCTTTCCAAATTAAAGCCTTTCTAAAAATGCTTTCTCCTGTAGTTTAGCCTGCTTTCACTTTTCAGAAAAATTCCAACCATCATTTTTTACAAATAAATTTGACCTTAAAAATTTAGTAAATTAGAGGAAACTTTTAGTAGACATGCATCTTTGAATATATTTTTTGAGAAAGTAATGCACATTATTGGAATAATTTGCAAGTAAAAAAATATCTGTGAATTTTTTTTTTCAAGGGATCACAAACTTCTGCAGAGGAAAAACTCTCTCTTCCATACATTCCATTGCAATGGAACAGTGTTCCATTGCACTTGTGATCGGTGTGTTTGTAATGCGTTGATATGAAATAATAAAGGAGGTACAAGCCGTCTGTACATACCGAAAGGGGAAATACGCACTTTAAACCACCCATTATTATTAATAGAAAATAAAAATACATAGAGAGAATAAAGACTATTATGATACACGAATCTCTTGGGGAGATTGAGCCCTTGTATTTTTGCTCTCATGAAAAACAACAATAATAACAAGGAGCGGAAAAATGTTACTCCTCGCTAAATTACTAACTCATCGCTAGGGAAACTCATTGGGGAATTGTAATCAGTATGTTATCCCGACCCAACAAAAGAAACGACTCTCTCGCATTTTTCAATCCCCCACAAAAAAAACATATAATAGTAATTTTGCGTCCCTACAATGCTTTAGAAATGAACCCGTAACTCGACTATTTACCATGATAAAGATACATATAAAAAATCAAATACATTCTACATGAAATATCATCAAAGTGAATGATTTAGTTGTGAAATGATGAAAAGCTGAGGCAGGGAGAGAGAAAACAATTTTCTTCTCACAATTAAATTCTCCTTTGAGACAGATAGAAACGCAGACGAGGAGACAAGGAGGACGTATATTCAGTACACTCACATTATCCTATTCTTATGCATTTGACTTACTCTAAGTGTGTAATGATAAGAACTTGAAACCAGGAAATTGGTTTGATTTCCACTCCAGGGGACCACTCTCATGGAACTTCAAAAGTTCTTTCTCTTTAAATTCTTGGCCTGCCTTCTAATGCCGTGTAATTATATGGAGCTTGCTATTTATACATAGATAACGATGAGAATGAGAGCCCCAAATGTGACCACGTGGCTCCTTCTGAGGAGCTTTTACTCCAGCGTTAAATAGTTTTCCAGTATCGTATCTACACAAATGAGAGCGCAACTGACTTAGATCTTTGGTATTTCTGCAATCAATCACCAATCCATAAAGTTTATTTTAATCAAAAAGCAGCATGCTGCCGCATAGTTAATAACACAGGAGGATACCAAGGGAGAAAGAACATTGGTAGACATTATATACGGTGAAAGTACATAGGGACATATTATATACGGTGAAAGCACATAGGGAGACATTGCGTACACGGGTAAAGCGCATAGGGAGAAAGTATATACGGTGGAAGTACATAGGGAGAAATTATGGTGAGAGTACAAGCATAAGATATAAGCGGAGAAAGTCTTGGGGACCACTCTGCTCCATGTTTAGCATAGGAACATACTTTTAGAACACATAGCTCATCACCTCTATGTACAACCTTGATGGGTGTAATGAAGGACTTGGTGTGCTACAAGGAGAAAGAGTAAGCATTACTGACAGGACAAAAGGGAGGTCGGTTGTATTTACAATCAACGTAACCACTACTCGCCCTTTATATTTTAACGACTCTCTCTCTCTCTCTCTTTCTCTCTCAGTCCTTCTCCTACTCTTCCCATCTTGTTCGGCCTCAACCATTCTTGCATGCCTGAAGATTTGCCAGAGTGCACATTATAATTTTGGTCTCCTCTTTCTACTATGTCAGTTTCTCTCCTTGTTTTCTCTTTTCGTCTTCCCGTCTTTCTCTCTCTCTCGCTCTTTTCACTCCTCGGAACGTATTTATTTAGGTAGATACATGCCATTTTGGGACTGACATGGAAGGACGGTAGAAATTGCTATATATGTTTTCTCTCTATATGTTTATGTATAAGCTCCTTGAAATTTTTCCCTTCCTTGGAGAGAGGAGAAAGTAGATGGTTCCGATGCTATTTTCCAACTGTGGTTGTCTGCTAGTGAAAGTGTGTTTAGATGTTGTGAGTACCTTGCATTAAAATGTATGTATTTTTCCAGGGTCAAAATTGTGTACTCTCCTGCTACCCATCTATTTCTGTCTCTTTTTCTCTCACTCTTTTCCCTCTTCTCTCATCTACTCCCTCACAGATAAAAGAATATTCTTGGGAGCATGTTCCCATCCCGTTCTCCTCCGCAGACTCTTTTTACATAGAGCAAAAGGAGGGAGTAGACTTTGAAATATTTTCACCACAATTTTTCTATCTGTAAAGTGTGATGTATGGTATGCGTAGAGTGGCTTATATGTATGTATATATGTACATATTTTCATGTATATATTTTTCTCTACCACTACCCCTACTGTCAAAAAAAGCTCTTCCTTACTACTTTCCCTCGAATTTTCTGACACATCAAATATTCTAAAAGCTTTTCTCCCATCACTTGTCATTTGCTAATTAAGTATTCTGTACCGCCCCATTCTCCCTCAATTCCCACTTCATAGACAGGACAGAGAGAGAGAGAGAGGGAGACAAGTAAGATCAATGGGGGACTTTCTCCGAATTTGAAATGCAATCATGTATTTTTAATTGCTTCAATCCATAATTTTCCATTAGAATATTCTTCTTTTGACTTTTCCCCTTTCATTGAATCTTCCTTCTCCTTTCACCTAAATAGCCCTTCAAGGTCGAGGCTCTTAAGATGCTATTTAAATATGAGAGAGAAAAATTCCCCCAGAATTCACTCTAATTTCTACTACAGTCCTAAATAAAAATTTCTCCATTTGAATTTTTTAATTACATTACCACACATATAAAAGTCATTTTCAAAGATTCTGGTGAAAGTAAGTGAAAGTGAGTGAAAGTACTTTTATGGAAAATTCTTTTTAGAGAAATTTGTCACCTTAAAAAGTTATAGAGAAAACATGTCAAAATGCTCCGCTAAAGCTCCTCACTTAAGTCTCGTATATTCTTCTCTCGACGAGGAAAAAATCAATCATAAGTGTAATTTCTACCTTCGACAACAAATAAGAGGAGTAGGGAGGACGAAAGATTAGAATAATTTGTTGGCAAATGGAAATTCGTTCTCCCATTTTACTACTACGGAGAAAGATGAGATGCTCAAATATCAAATTGCTCCATGACTCAAATTAGAATAGAAAATATAACTTTGATGGGGACTTGATGCTATAGTATGGAAAAATGAGGAGAAAATCCACACTTGTATAACCTTATAAACTCTATCTATAGTGATTACTCAACATAAACCTGAGGCTTGAATTTCAAGGGAAGAGGGAAGGGCTTAGAAGGAGGGCATGGAGCTATTACAAGAGAAAGACCTGGAGAAAAAGAGACAAAAAATTTTACTAGTGGGAAAAAAGTTTTGCTCAGTTTTGAATTTAACTGGGTTTAAATCCATAGGTACCGAAAACTACATGTAAGTATGTACATACATGTCTTTCATATGAGCAACTTTCACTATGTTTTTACATACTTGACTGAGACACATTTTCCTCCCTTTTGCATATTTATAGTATCCAGAGACATATGTGTTTTACAATATATGTATTAAATGATGAAGTACGTACTTTCTCATTCTGTACTTTTTCCCTTTTCTCCTGCAGCATACAAGTAGGTACAATAAGGGCAATAGTATCTATATTTCTGTGTATATTTCGGCTTTGCCCTCCGTCTCCTCCCGTCTCTCTCTCTCTCTCTCTTACACATGAAGAGGGTATTATTGATTTTATATGGGAAAAAGGAACGAGCTAAAATAAAATGAGTGTCGAGTGAACTTCTCTTTCCCTCTTTTCTCTTCCAATGTAGAGCATTATACATTTTAACCTACTTCCACCTACATTCTATACCTTTTTACATATCATCCCACATAATTAGATAGTCATGAGTCCTGTCAACAGCGTCTCTTAATCATTTCCTTTCCCCTTCCCAACACACAGCAGAGAAAGTCATGTCTATTGTGAACCCTGATAATTGTCTCGGATTTTTGTCCTCTAATATACTATTTCTGTATACATAGCTGCAGTACAGACGGAGAGAGAGAGAGAAACTGGAATAAAGGCTGGTTCCTATTGTGAGGAGATTTAAAATCCGAGGGAAAATTCCTTGATATTTTCCATTGCCATGGATCTCTCTTGTTTTAGAGTAGAAATGTTTTTAGTGGTGGTGAAAGTATGAAAAACACTTGAAGTAGCTATTAGAAATTGTGTAGGGAAAGTTTGATTCGATAAGCTCTGTAGTAATCGATACCTTTTCCCTCAACTTTTCATGCACACAGAAAGTTTTTAGCGTTCATGACTGGAACAGTATTTTCCAATCTCACGCTTTCTCTTTCTCTTCCCCTCGTCTGCATAACAACTCAGCTAACGACGTGCCAATCAGTTTAAATTGAATACTTTGCAAAAATTTCCTTTTCATTCCACCACTACATATAGTAGTACTAGTGCTACGAATATTATCCAACAGCAGAAGATGTACTCCTGGAAATTACATCAAATCTCCCATTCCTTTCACTTTACATTTGTATGCAAAACTATAGCTCAGAACCGAAACCTATTTCAAAACCACTTGGGGAAAATAAAATACCAAAGGATGATTTAATAAATTTGACAAATTGATAGAATTATTCCGAATTCTAAGAAAGTGACAAAAAATCCAAATGAAAAAATACTACGGGGACGACTTCGAATCAGTAACTATAGCTGAAGGCTCTGAAATTTTCAACTCCGTATTCTCCACATTCCATAATTTAAAAACTTCCCAGGTAACTTACCCTTACAGCTCTAAGTTGATTGTAATTATTAATACGTTGTAGAAAAATCGTAAAGAGTCATTGTTGAAAAAGTTTGTGGTTTTAATATCCTTAAATTTTTGATATTTTGCTAAAATACGAAAAAATAAGAAGAATGAATTAAAAAAAGGCACTAGAAATTCCAATTTTTCTATGCATTTGTTTCAAATTTACATGGGGTATTTGGTCCTCCAAAGATGGCATGTGTTAAAGAGAGAGGAAGAGAGCAACTGTGAAGGAAATTATACTCGTGGCCACAGATTGCTATGAGAACATTCTCTCAAAGTTCCTTCATTGTCATTTTGATGATACAACGGTGTAGTGAAAGTACTTGGCAAATAAGAACATTAGGCTTGAAGATGGATGAAATTGTCTATATTATTAGATGTGCGTTACATGGGAGTGGAGCGATTGGGTGTGGAGCTTTATGGATACCCCAGACATTTCTCCCTGACATTCTTCCTTGGCCTCTGACGAGTCTCCTATTGCTTGTAAGGGAAGTTGTAAAGCTTGGAAAATACAAGGCTTTCACAATTTACTCTTCTGCTCTAGTAATAATGAAAAGACCCGAAGATAGCCGTCTTCAGAATTCCCCCCCAAAATACATGTGAGGAACTTGGGTAGTACATATATGATTACATTGTAACATTACCCTGTAATAATTTTCTAGGGTTAAGATACACCCAAGGTAAAGTATCATGTATATGAGGAGGAACAGGAGGAGGAGGAGAAAGCGACGAGAGTTGAAATAGGATCTGAGGTAATAGAAAGTTGATGCCTTATAAATGGTTATGACTAGGACAATAATTGAGGAGGGTAAGGAGAGAAAAGCTCTCGGAAGCTTCCAGGTATTCCAATGGTAATAGTAATAATACTATAAGGTAATATTTGTAGTGAGTAGTAGTACCCCTACTTTTTCCACTCAACTCTACGGGACAAGGCCAACAGCCATTAGATATGAACAGCCTTTAGCTCTCCTCTCTCATTTCCTCCTACCACCAACTCCAGACAACTCTGCTGACTCACACAATTATAAGGTGTGACTAAAAGTGTCTAACCAGAGAGAGAGAGAGAGAAGGAGAGAAAGTGTGTGTGTGTGTGTATTTGTAACTTGAAGGGGAAAGTAACACACTAATCGTACCCCAATGGATAACCTGACTTATAGGCAGACTCCATTGATGGATACACTAAATAACAACAACCTCGTTTCAACTTGAGCTATGGTAGATCATTAAATCCTCCAGAATTTTTTCACACTGTACAACCCCAATAAAATCTATCCCACGGATATAGATAGAGTATATCAATATGAAGAGAGAAACAACTCCGAATAACCTTTTCCACTTGGAGTTTCAAAGAAAAAAACCAGTGGAGAAAACCACTCTGTAGATTTTGATAACTTTCTCCGCCCATGTTTTTACGCAGAAACTACGTGTATTTATTGTCTGAGTTGAGTGAAAGTTCGGGCTTTAAAGATGTTTAGGACACTTGTAAAACATTTCCTGGAAAGTATGTGTAAGTAGATGGAGAAAGTACATCATAACATTTATAATTCAGGGGTTCATTAATCATGGCTTTTCATTCCGCTCGGCTTCAAATATTTACTAGAAACTTTCATGAAAATAATACCTTATTAATTTCTAATCTCTCCTATCCAAGTTGATGGAATCTAATTAATTTTTTTTACATGAAAATAATTTTTTTTTCTCTATAAAAAATTCGTTGTTTTCTTTATTTTTTTCATTTTTGAAAAATGTGGAATGTTTTTTCGCCCTTGTACTTGCACTGAACTCATTAATTACAAATCCAATTCCAGAAAAAAGTATGTATGGACTCAGAGGGAGAGAAAGTAGAAACAATTTAATTTTAGTATAAGGGAAAAGCTTTTTTTTGTGTGTACTCTAGAGCAAGGTCCATTAGTATTATTATTAAGTGACGGGATTTGTGACGTGTACCCTAGAGCAAATTAACGGTTGACTGGCGACGCATTTACTTCTCTCCCAACGAGTTTTTTTTCCTTTGTGACTTTTTCTTCCCTCGCTCTTTGAATAGCTCTCAACTGAATTGAAACCCATGATTTTTTTCTCCTATAATACATTATCCCAACTTCTATCACCTGTAATTTCTCCATTTGAGTTCCATTCTACACATATTTACTATATTGTGCATATATTATTTTGATACACAAAATAATGAACCTTGAAATAATTATTATTACCTTTTTGTGAGTAAAAGCTCCGTCAAAGATCAAGTAGCTTCCAGCATGGTTTCAGGTACAGGTTCTTCTGGCACAGTAACCTTCATTGTGTGGAAACCAATGTACAATAATATTTTTTATAGGTCATCAAGGAATTTTAATGCCTTTTTTTTCTCCCTCTCTCTCTCTTGAAAGTGTCTCAATAAATCTTGTTTAAAACTATACGCACACCTCAAGTACAAAACACTTTATTGACACGGAGTACTTTCACTTTAGATTAAAGCTTTTTCACCTTCCCCTTTTACCAGTTAATTAAACTTGTTCATTTTTCTTATTTTTCTCACACATGAATATTATCTCAACTTGGATTTATCCTTGAATTACTGTTTTGTCCACAAGAATTATTTCACCAACCTTGATAATAATGTCAGATTTGTGAGGAATTTTTTTTCAGACGAGACTCTGGCAAATTTTCGTGTCTTTACATAGTGATATGTTTATAAAATGAGGGAAGATCACATCACAAGTATTAAAATATGTTGACAAATTTATTTTTTTCCAAAGAAAAACCCCAATTTTAGAATGTTAAAAACTTATATTAGAAACTTCCAGAGGATGCACACGATAAAAATAATGAAATAATTTAGACATATTGACTTGTAGAAGTGCTTAGTGTGGAAAATGTAAATATTTCCATGATCATTGCTCTAGGAAAGGAAAGAGAGAGGAGAATCACTAAAATCATGTGAATTTATAGTAGGAAAATGTTACTTGTAATTAGCAAGTTGACTAATTGTGGTTGAAGGGGTGGAAATTTCTTAAGCTTAGAGACTATAAATTGTTACAGTTTATATAGAGAGTATTGGGAAGAAAAGCTCTATTGAATTTGTAGGAGTTTTTGGAATAGTTAGGAAGGAATTATTATGGAATGTGGAAAGAATAGAATAAGGAATGATGTTCACGTTTTGGGTGGTAGAGAAGTTGAAGATAAAAGGGAGGAGAAGTAGAAGTAGAAGAAGAAGAAGTCGTCGTGGAAGATACGAAAGGGAAAGCTTTGCTTGATTTGATATGCCATGAGAGTCTTGTTTTCAATTGGAAATTGTTTTAGTAGTTGGTGAATTGGAGGTGTGAGGAGGTTGAGAGAGAGTTGTCTTTTCAACCTTTTCCTTTCCCAAAAGCAAAGCTTATGTGTGCATTTGTATATATTGAGAATATATAAACCCTGGAATTTTAACTTTTTATCACGTCTAAATGGGAGTCTAAAGGAGGAGTGAAAGTAGTTGACTATTTCTCAAGCCCTTTTGAGGGAATTGTATTATTTGATGTATGGAGATTTCCTATGATTTGAAAGCTCATTTGGCAAAGAGTATGAGTTAATTCGGAGGGTTTGTATTTGGAGAAAAGGAGGGTTTCCTGAGATACTCCCGATTTTCTCTCTCTCTCTCTCTCTCTATCTTTCGCAAACTGTGGCAAATGAATGTTTTTCCTTGATAGATTATTCACAGATGTACTCTGACTTTTCACAACACCACTGACGTTTTCATCTCTCTTGACGTTTTACCTCCGAGAGAGAAGAGGAGGACTTATGAAAGTAGAAGAGTATTTGAGGACGCACTAGAACCAAGAGTGTAGAAGGTAAGTAAACAGAATTGTCGGAAGCTAAACTTCTCACACATCCTCTACCCCTGATCTCTCTCTCTCTCTCTTTCTCTTTATAACTTTCTCTCGTAGAAACTTGAGAGAGAGATGTGAGTGTGAGTGTCTATCCACGTATCTATTTTTTTCTTGGGCTTGTATAGTATATATATATATATATATATATATATATATATGTATGTACGTATATATATATGAAGGGCGAGAAAGTTGCCTCCTTGACTTTTTGTTATTACCTCGGTGGAAAAAAAACCGTTTGATATAATAAGAATTCTATGTGCTTTTTGAGGAATCCATATTGGATTGTGAATGATGTAGCGAGGATGAGAGCTGAACCAGGGGAATTATTATTACTTACTCTGATGGATGTCTGGGATGGTGGTGGGTTGGAAGATGTGTCACGTCCTTTTACTCACGTAAGCACTCAAGTAGGCTACAATTTGCATTTTAATTGGTAATGATATTCTGGGTTTCGTAGAAGAAGCTCCATCCGTCCGTACGTTTGCCTTTTCGATTAACACCTTTTTTCCACTCCCCTCTACTCTTTCTCCTGTTTACTCTTCTCTCATCTTCTTATCAATTTTATTTCTTTCTCCTCTTCTTTTTCTTCGACTTCTTCTTTTTTTTAAAAATCCCTCTTCTTTATTTCTTTTTTTTTGTTCACTTGAGGGAAAATCCCAATCCTTTAATGAATTTTCACCATAAAATTCATCCAGAGCTATTTAAGAAATTAGAGATGGTAATTTCCGCCGGACTTTCTTTTCCCTTGACTTTCTCCCGACTTTCTCTTGACTTTCTCCGAAAATGATTTTCTCCCGTAAATGGGTTGTTAGTACATTTAAGGATGAAATTGCATTTTGGTGAGAGAAAAAAAATCTTTTCGTTTTTAGGAACTTCCCCTTTCCTTTAGTAATGAATCTCGGATGAAATCAAGTTAGGACTTCTCCAAAGTAATTTCCAGTTGCTACTAACGAGTTTGAAGAAGGAGATGATTATGATGGGAAAAGGAGGAAGAAGAAATCCAAAGAGAAAGTGTAAAGTAGCTAAATTCTACCTTCGTAGTTTTTTTTAAAATAAACGTTCGTTTTTTAAGGTTGGACGATAGATGCAATTTCTTTCTTGATTTTCTATAAAATTCATGGACAATTTTATCCAAGCTTGTTTTTTCACTGCCTTGATTTACTGTATGAAGGTGGATGGGTGAATTGGTTGCACGAGTGGGAGAGGGGTGCCTTTTTAGAAGCTCCTCCAAAGGCTTGTATTTTTGTAGGATTTCTGTGTAGTTTCCTCAACTTCACTTTGATAACTGATTGGTTGAAGGAAGGCTTGGCTTGTACACTTGCAAATGACAAGGGGTGATGGACTAAATGTCGTTGTTGCTCTTCTTGTCCTTTCCCTAATACTGGTTCTTGGGAGCTTGGATGGAAGAATGAGTATAACTCAATGTTGTGTGGTTAGTTGTTTTTGTGTGTGTGTGTGTGTGTGTGTTGAAGAAGCTGTAGGGGCTCACGTGTGTAGTAATAAATGGAGAAAGAGCAACAGAGAGTGGGAGAGTGTGAGAGAGAAAGATAGAAGAAATATTTTTGAAAATATTTCTTTCCTAGACTGATCGGCGCTTTCTCTCATATGCTCTGCTCTCTCTCTAGTACCGTGGAACTAAAATATGAGTGTAGTTTGCTCCTCCAATGTACATAATTTGAGTGGAGTCGGCTGGAATAGAGAAATAGTAGAGAGGAGAGATATCTCTACGTAAGCTTGTGATATTCTAGTGAGTTACTCAGACTCGCCCGTTTGTTCGCCTCTGCTCGTTGAGTCGGTAGAAAATCCACCTCCACTTCGACAACCTCTCTCTCTTCTTTCTCTTTCCTCTCCTGTGCTATGTAGTAATGTCGAGCCAGACGCAGGCACCCTGGCATCTTCAGCTGTTCCGTACAAATTCAACTCTCGCTCTGGCAACTTTCTAAAGGTTTCTTCATGTGTGGCACTAGGACATGGGGAAAAAGACTACCCCCTCTTCTCTGTTTCTCTTGTCATGCACACAACTTCAGCCTCCGAATCAAATTAAACTTTTACCTACCTTGCTTTTTCCATTTTATGTCTACCTATCTCTCTCTCTCTCACACACACACAGTTAGAGACAACTAGTAAGCATCAACTTTTACCATTTTTAATGCTCAAAAAGCCTTAATATGCACTTTAGTTGAATCAGCTTTCTCTCTCTATTTCTTTTTTTTTTCTCTCTCTCTCTCCCTCTCTGTCTCTCATTCCATTGCCATTTTTTTTGAAGAAGTGATTATTTTTTTACCTACATTTTTTCAAGCATACCTCAAATCTCCGGAGTATTTCACTTTTCCTCCATTTTTAAAGGAGAATTTCCTCTTGGTTTTACTTGGATTTTTTTTTCAAATAAATGGATACATAGTATATAGTTAGAGCCCATATGGAGGGACCTTGTGTTTGAACTCACAACCTGCGAAGCGAGAGTTAGTAAATTCTAAAGCATTTCTGCAACTGAATGCAACCACTATTATTTATCTTTCTGGGGAGAAACCGGAGCAACTCGTAAGTTCCATGCAATTCTATGTATGAGGCTGGTGGGTCGGAGTATTTTATGTATGGACGTCTATGAGAGAGAAAGTACCTATACTTTCTTTGTCTCTGGCCTCACTTCATATAGTATAGCTACTACCACTATACACTTGAACGGGTCTGGTAGTAGTTGGACGCATAAAAAGTCAGTTGAGTTTGAATGAGAGGTAACATGGTTTTTTTCTTATACTATAGAATGTATACATATATGTACATGTGTATATAAGCAACCAGTACTTTTATGGCTGGCAACACGGAAACATAAAGTCAATCTTTGTTTATCCCTTATAGCTTGTTTCACAGGTTTAGACTGCTCCTTTTAGTACTGCTAGAACTACATTATAATGCTCTTGGAGACTCAAATATAATTATCTACGGAGGATTTTAAACCTATTTCCACACACATTAACCGTAGAATGGAGGCCTAGGCATTTTAATGGGGCCCGAGTAAAGGGTTAAATGTTGTGGAAGGCTTTTTATATCGAGTGCACTATCTTAATAATGATAGTGAGAATAGTTTTCAACTTGTATATAAGGCTTTGATACTTTGTAAAGATTTTCAAGTAGTCACTACAAAAAAAGCTCAAATCTATGAAATCCAAGCTTGTGTTTTTTTATAATTATTTTTTTTATTCACTTTGGAATTTTGAATAGATTGAGCGTATTCACTATTATAATTGAGTGGTGAGATTTTTCGAGTATTTTTTCCATTAACTGTGTACTACCAATAATTATTTAAGACCTTACTTCCAATTTGAGGGAAATGTAAAGTAGGGGGGAAGATACTATTTTAAAATATCATTTTAAGTTAAATATAGTGAAGAATATTGAAGCTTGAGGCTCGTCGGGTCTGTGTTGCACGTTGCACTTTGGACGTCATTGACGGGTGAGTTATGGGTTATGACCTTGTTTTATAAAAGATGTAGACATTTCTCGCATAATAATCGAAATGATTAATAAATGATGAATAAAAGATATTGAAGAGTCTTAGCTTTAAGTTTTCCATGCTTTTATTCAGAGACCAAATTGATGTCTGTACATTGAGGATAGCAGAGTGGTTTCTAGCTCCTTTACCAACCTGTATGTGGTTTAGTGTTGTACAATGCCAGTGGATGCTCACCGGCACGATTTGAGCAGTACTGGCATGACTACTGGCAGCGACCTTT
>JAQFXU010000694.1:0-43622 GCA_034693705.1 Spatulosminthurus flaviceps | reverse complement strand
AAGTCCAAAAGGCGCTATAATTTTGCTTTTCCCATAACGTTACGAAAATTATAGCGCCTTTTGGACTTTACCCGACGGTATATTTATAAGTAGACGGGATAAAAGGCTTCCCTAATGACAAAGATAATGATACGCAGTTCATTTATCAGAGAAGTCACTGTTACACTTCGGATGTTGATAAAGTAGAAAACCATTTACTAACTTAACACGAGTGTATATATTAGTTAGTTGGTAGTTAGCGTTTTTTGTTTTTCTGAGAGACCTTGATTTACTTACCCATGTAATGCATGCTCCAGCCTTTCGAAATTATTCCATTGAATATGTGCTGGACGGATAATAAATGAATCTCGTGTCTTCTTCACCGGCTAGTTGATGAATGAGAATAAAAGATTTTCACCCATTCGGTTACCTCTTGTTAAAAGGGGCTCCTTAGTTGGGAGCAGGGGTGATACCGATGTTTTATAATCTTTTTCTGGACCATATTGGGGCTTTGGGGCATCCGAAGGAGGTCCAACATGGAAAAAATGGATGGTGATGGTGGGATTTTCTGTACTTTCACCACTGCCATTGAGAGGCTCCACCCACGAACTTGGATTGCTCAAGTTGTTCACTTCATAAAATGCGGTTCCCTCATCTTAGTATTAGACGAAGTGTGAGCATTCTTGTCTGGACAATATTATCTATTTTATTGAGACCAAACAGAATTAGGACCACAATTTCTTCTTTTTTAAAAATAAGACACAGTATATTGAAAATCTGTTTTTCTGGATTTCTCGTAATTTATAATTCAGATTCATTTAAAAATCAGTCAGATTAATTTTTGAAGCATCCACGATGTACGGGCGGGTGGCAAATACCATCCGCGCCTCGTTTGTCACAGCCCAGCGAAGACCTTCCAGACTCCCGATGTAGATAAAATGCCCTCGTTTGAAGTATGTGTTTGTAATGACCTGGATATGTAACACGTTAGAAGAAGAACGTAAATATTTATTCATTTACTACTGACATCATAGTGATGTTTGCCCGCAGACACAGCACTTTAACAAAATTTTGATTTTTAACACATTTGAATTATTCATAATACATGTAAAGATTTCTCTTCAAAATTGTTTATACAAATGATTATGTATTATTTTGCATGATCCTCTTATGCATGAAATTGATATTTCTTTGGCCATCTCTTTCGGTAGTCTAAATGTCTTCCGAAATTCTTCAAAGAATTTATAAATTGTACCTCTCGCACCAACTAATAAGCCAATTACTTCAATTTTTTCCATTCCATATTTCTCCTTAAAGAATGATACACACGGGTTGTATATATTTTGCTTATCTCTATGTACATCGTTAGCTTGCTGAATTGATGTCTCAGTTATCACAGTTGGATCTAAAATAAATCCATTCTTACTGCCTTGTTTATAACAAAATATGTCCACCCTTCTATTTGATCCTCCTTCTGCTACACAATGGATTTCTTCATGAACTTTCCATTTAGCTTCTCTTAGATTTCTTGCTATTATTCTCCTTACATCATGATGTCTATTGTTCCTTATTAATTCTCCTACCTGGCATGAACCTAACACATGGGAAAGGGTTTCTCTCTGGCCGCAATGCCCGCAGCCAGGACTGTCAGTGCTCCTACCGGGTAGTGAACGAACAGTGATTAAAAGAAAAGTTCTGAATTGAATTCAAATTATTTTGGTTGGATTCATTAAGGAAAGACAAACCCACTTGTTGCTCGGTCCTTTTACTCAGTCAAAAGTTTCGTTGGCAGAGCCGTTTTTTTCGGTTGGGTGAAAGTATTGTCCAAGTCCCCTTCACCAGGTGAGAGTAACGTTCCCACATACCCTTGCCACTGAAAAAGGTTGCAACCCTTCTGCGTATTGATACAGTATAGAGTATGGAGTAAATAACTGGTCAAGGTTTTCGTTAGGTATGTATCTTTATAGGTGGACAGGGTATGTGGCTTGGTCGAATGTGAATGATTTTTTCTGGGCGCAAGGAATTTTAGGTACACCTCTGTTCCTAAAAAGCGGCTCTGCCAACAATATGTTTGACTGATGAGTAAACAGTCCACTGAGAAAACGAGTTGTTTTCTTTCCTTCCTCAATTCCTATCGAATTGGAAAATCTGCACTTAAAGTACAGAGTATGTCAATGCAGCATCGAACGATGGCAAGCTTCAGATTCTCAGTTCTCTCCTGGGTCAGAGTTTGAGCTAGGTATTTGAGATTTTTTATAGCCAGTCGAAGCATGGGATAGGCAGTGGGAAAAAGTGTTTAAAAAAATACTCCTAAGCCTCGGGGTTAATGTAGTTATAATAATATAATTATAAGAATTTATTGTTAATTGATAAACTCATGTTATTATTTTTTGTTTTCATAGAATCTTGGGTGGACATTGGAGTAAACTCTGGGAGAGTCACTCCAGTTGCAGTTCCTGCTGTCGGACTTGTCAATGGAAGTCCTATAGCCAGTGCTTTCTCGGGGCAGCTGGCTTCACACATTGGGGAGGAGTACTTGAGGTTGTTAAAAGAAGCTCAGCGGGAGAGTAATCATTCTTCTGCTCGAGTTTCTCTAGCTTCATCCCTACGTGGAAGTCGTTGCGAATCGTAAGCTAATTTCTGTGTTATTTCAGAAGGATTTTTTAAATAAGTTGTACTTAACTGTGTCATTCTAAAATTTGCGTTATTGTTTTGTAGCCCGAAGTCACCTCCGAACAGTCCCAACACAGAGTTATCCAATGAAGATGAGGAATTAAAGGGAATTATCATTAATAAGGTAAGTATTCAAGCTCTTCTTGAATACTTTGTTAATTGACGCTCTTTTCGGCCTTTTGGGTTGTTTCAATTTTTTGAAGATTATAGTATCATTTTCTTGTTCGCTTATTTGAGATACATGATGCCGTTATGACTAAATACCAGTCGTTGAATAAGATTTTGGACTTGATCTGTGACGGATCTAATTCCATATATAGAAATATGGAGTCTTTTCATACTTCATGATTTCGTACATAAACTAGTAATAATCACGGACAGAATTTGCAGTCGCCAAGGAGTGAAAATCTCACGAAATGTTTTCTCTTTAAATATGTAGACCAACGTAGTAATTTTATCTGAGAATATGTTACGACTAATAGACACCTGCGTAATTCTTATGACCACTAAATTTGTTTCTAATTCGTGACATAAATTCGTGAGCAAAGAAAGGTTTGCTTTGGACAGTACTCACCCAATATTAATTATGTAAGATGAACTTTATAGTGTGTAGATAATGAGGTTGCAGCTTTATTTTATCGTGATTACTCGTCTTTCAGGAGTCTGAGGGGTCGAAAGAGTGGATCATAAATTATTGGAATGCACGTTGTGACAGACCATCAAAGTACGCCATGCATGATTAATTTAATTTAAATTTTGTGTTGCACATAAATAATTTCTGTTAATTTTGGCGCTTTTCAGATCTGATGAAAACGGAAAGAATAACAAAGTCGGGTTTCGCAAAACAAAAATTGAAGGAAAGAGTATATTCTGTAAAGAAATGGTTTATACTTTATTTCTTTCTAATTTCCTGTCCCTCCTGTTAGGGGCTGGCATAGGGTAAGATGATTAATAAATTATCAGCAGATAAATTACATGTGATTCAAAAATCATGTTCACAAGTGTGTTTTTTAATTGCATGCAAATTTACATTTCGTTTTCCAGCTTGTGGATAAGCAGACGTACCGCTGTTATTTCCCAGTACCCTTGAGCCACCGTCGTATATCCTGAAGACTGTAAATGGACCGAAAATTGCTAAAATAATAGTATAAGGGCATGCATACTTTGTACGAATATATATTTCATAGTAATTACGACTTAGCATAACGCTATTATAATGAATGAAGTAAAGACTCTGATACTGAGTACTGGACTTCGATATCATCGGTGTAACTTCTTTGCTCTTGCTCGTGAATTTCTGACGTTTTACGTACACAGAAACTTAGCTGTACTAAGTACGAATTGTTGGTTTTGGTTTTGAAGTGATCTTGAGTGGCAAATTTAATTTTTCATGATAACAATTTTGTAAGAGTGGTGAAGCATAAATATAGATACCAATCCTAACGTTAATTTTGTAAAATAAAACGGGGAGTTTCGAAGCGTCGTATATTGAATCCGTTACGTTACAAGTATTTCATATTCCTGTAAAGTTAATAATAATAGTAAATTCAGGTAATGCTATTGTTGAACCTCTTTTCCTCTTAAGTACCCTTAATACGTATTCTAAATATTCTATACATTTAGGAGCGAATGAATATTACAAAAATATACGATAAGGGATTAGTGCAAAATTTGCGTGGCTCTAACAACCTCAAGCATCTGAGATTTGACCTGGCCTTGAAAAAGTCTGAATGTATGAAGATACGAATTGTACTAGTAAGTTTTGTATGACAGACTAGTTGAGTAGAAAAATAATAAATTATGTACACATTTTAATGTAGTAGGAAGAATCATATTTTGTAATTTTGCTAAAGTTGTTGTGTTACGGATATATTTGAATCAATTTTTTTGTAATTTTGATCGGCAGCTTTGAATGGCAACTGGTCATTCGAACTTCGACTCATGTAAGTTAGTGTTGTTGTAAATAAACATACAAATTTGGTTGCACTGATGGTAGAACGCGAGAATGAAGGTAAATATTAGCGAAGTATATAGATTACTTCTATATACTTCAATCTACTACAAACCTAGATACATACAATATATACCTTGATGTTGGTTGTTACTGCTAGTAGCATTAGAACACAACTACTTGCTTTTAAACCTTTAATTGTAAAATTTCCTGACATTAGAAATACTATTTTTAAAATCTTGCAATACGTGTATTCTTTCCTAAGCTTCCCTACTTTTACAACGTATTTATTTACCTTTTGGTTACGAAAATCATGTATACATATTGCGTCCTGGAAAGACTGAGGACAAGTATGTAGTATTGGTTAATCGGTTACAATAATTTACAGTATCCTGCATTATTGTCTTTACTGAAAGAAATGAAACGAGTTACCTGCTGTAGGACATGCCAGACAAAAATGAATACGTATGTAGGGTTTTTAAAGTTACGATGACGGATATGGATCGCGATTTCGCCGTTTACATTTAAACTCTTCGTAAGAGTAAACTCTTTGCTTTAGTTTGACGCAATTATTTTCTGTGATGCTTCAGTTTCAGTTAATATTACAAAGTATAAATAAATAATAAATCCAATGTTGTATGTAACCTTGTAATCTAGAGTACATAATAAATTAGTGCGATGAAAGCCGTTTTCATCGGTTGCAGACCATCTGATTCAGATGATCTGATGAACATCACTCAAGAAGACGTCACTTGATCTTAGTATGTAAGGTCTCTGCCATAAAATTGTAAGTAAAAATTTAGATTTCATGGCAGACGTTTCATCCGCAACAGTTAGAATTTATTTATGTAAAGAAAGGTCCATTCGTGTTTTTTATTGTTCAGAAATAGCAGTTGTAATAAATTTTTCTCCTTGCAAAGATGTAGACATGCCTCGACTGGAAAGTCGTCTTAGCTTTATTTTGTTTCAATCATTCAACAACCTTTCCAATGGGATTGTTTACTTATTTACAAATATACGAAATTAGAGGTCTCAGTGCACCATAATTATTCATAATCCCTCCGAAGATCTAAAGATCTTCGAAGGCTTTGCTTCCCGACCCCGACAAAGCGAAGAGACTTGGCTAGTCCAGTATTTTTATAAGGAAGATGCGGTAATTCGCAGGAAAAGATCGAATGAATATTCTGACGATGAAATTGTATTTCAATGCCAAAGTTTGAGCTAAAATTACTTGCTTCCGGAAAGTGAGCTTACGATTGACATAAGACTCACCTTTCGATTCATGTTGAACGAATTGCAACGTAAATCTCACTCATCTCACTGGCTGTTAGCGCATGAGTATTATGGTTAATCCATGAGTTTCTTAGGATTGGCGCTATGGACAGATTTGGTGTATTCTTGTGACCTAGCCCATTTTCAATTTACGAAGATTAAACAAAAGAAAGCCAACTGTGTATTCGGAAAAGATAATTTAATCCTCGCCTTCACGTACGGTTTTTGACATCAATAAATGCGAGATGGTAATTCACGATACCAGTTTTTTCCCAGTTATGTTCTATCTCTGTATTCTTCGTATTTTACATAAGTTTAAATCGTCGATACAGGGTGCCTCCCATTGCTGCCGAGAATTATAATTTGCAACAATTACTACTTAACCCTATTGTATTCTCAGCCAAAAAAGTTTTTTTTGGAAAAAAATAATTTTTTGCAAAAAATTATTTTGTGGCAATTATTAACTCAGTGGACTTTTAATTTAATTTAATTTGATAAAAATAATCTATTTCTGAATTGTTCAAACAAATAGGAATATGATTGCTGCTAAGTACTAAAATCTTGTCACTCTCTCAAAGAGCCTGATGAAGAGCGGTTGCTCGAAACGTTGCTCGAATAAAATATCTACGAAATAATTGTGAAGCTTTGACCTTACATTTTACATATAACCCTATTGAAATAAGTGGATAACTTTACATTCCTTCTAAAAACGCTAATTGCATTTTTTTTTAAAAGCATTACATATATTTTGCCTAACATATCAATTACCTGAGCATGATAAGCCACAATCGCTGTACGTTATTATGAATGTTTAATTTGAATGATATATTTACGTCCATGATATAAAACGCCTATGTATAATCCTAATGCTACTAATCCACTAGATAGCTCAGCTCAATAATAATAGTACCACTGCAAACAAAAGCTTTGATAGTGCTGTACGAGTTCCTTATTTACCATTTACATTTAAAAAATGTTATCAATACCGAGCAATAAGTCTATGGAACAAATTACCTTCCGTCCTCAAAACAAAAAATCATGAAATTGACTTCAAAACTGAAATTAAAAAATTGTATAGAATGACATACTAGATACTTTTATAATAATAATAATCTTTTTCCCTCTAAATTGTGTTTCCCTCCTGTATGTCCTTCACATACAAGAGATGTTGTCCTACGTAAAACAGTGCCTGCCACTGATGAGGATAAACAATAAAGATATTACTTACTTACTTACTTACTTACCCATCCATAATAAAATAGCTTCCAAAAAACCATTCATTATAAACAGAAATCGGAAAAAACTGCTGTTTCTTTCATGAAGTACGTAATGCTCTCGTGATAATTGACAAAAATACTTACAAAAATACCGTACAAATGTTGTGTATACTGGTAGCAAAATTTTTGGAATTCGATATACATACCATGTACTTAATAAGAATTCAAAGTTTAAAAACTGTTGACTTGTTCAGTTCTGGAACCGAAATGTCTAGTAAGTAAGTTGGCTTTAAAATCCAAAATGTACCAGAAGAGCAGATCTCTGGAGGAGCAGTTTGGTAAAAATAAGCAGCATAATTTAATGCTGTTTTTCATTTTTTGTTGAATAAAATTAGAAAAAGAGAAAGATTTTCACACCTTTTTTATAAACCGAAAGAATATTTAACTGACGATAGATAAACCTTGATTTTGCTACATTCAGTTAAACATTCCTCCGGCACCTGAATGTACTGCAACATAATCTGAACAAGTCTAGAAAGCTGAAAGAATTTCCTTTCAGAATTTTCATACTTCATTGCATTCTGATCTGTGGGTCCAAAGTTACAGCAGTTCAAATGGGCTAGTGTTGGATTTGCTATGATGGCGTCCCACCCTATGGTGCTGTTATGGCGGAAATCTAAAATATTTTGCTGTGTGTACCTTCTGAATTTTTCCGACTAGCTCAATGAGTAATGTAAATACTTTAAGATGTTAATTTTCTCTTTCAAAATCGCTATTGCTTGTATTTTTATCTTTTAATAGAGGGAAGATATGGTGGGTTGTAGATTTGAGGACAGATTTAAGGAAAACCTGGGTAATTTTTGCAAAATTCATCCCACCACATCTTCCACCCTGTATAAGATAAAAATTTATACAAAAACGATTTTGAAAGACAAAATTAAGATCTTTCAGAATTTTTATAGCTCATTAAGCTACGACGAGCCAATCAAAAGATACAGCCTTGGAAAAATTTAAGGGTCACTCCATAACAGCACCATAGGGTGGGACGGAATCATAGCAAATCCGATAAACTCCTTTAGGTAAATGTAGTTTTTCCCCGCGTCAACTTTAAGCCCTTGATCTTTAAAGTACCTCTAAGTGTTAGAAATTTGAAAGTTATTTGAAAATCTTGTTTTTGGACGTTGTTGCAAACGCTAATACAAGCTTGCTTTTGCGCAAGCGAATCATTCAAAAGTTGAATTTTCTACTTCTCTTGCAAAAACGGATCTTCGTGAAAGTAAAAATCCATGGTGAATCCAAGATGGATGTTGAAATGGTAATATGGCATGGTTTTGTGTAATTATTTTAAAATACTTTTAAACATATGTAATTAAGTTATAGGGCAGAGAAAATCTGAGAGGGAATTTAATTTACTTTAATCTACTCAAAGGCAAAACGAGCAATAAAGTAAATTAACTTTAAGCTAAATTAACTTGACTAAAAGCCTAAACTGGGATTTTGCAGGCTTTGAAAATGGCTGAAATGTGTTTCAGTACTTTTGCAACCAATATTGCATGGATAATTATTTTATGGTGTTAAAACATTACAACGATTTTCCAAAATTATGGACTTATTCTCGTTTGATTCTACATAATCTTCTCATTTCAATATATTTACGTACTTACTTATGTAAAATATAACAAGTATGTGGTGTGGTAATTGTTTTCTGATTGACCCACTATTATTAGTATTATTCCATCTTTACACAAATAATACCAGATTTTTGAGAATTAGAAACCCACTAAGTTAGTGTTCTTCATCATTATTATTAACAATAATTAAATCCATCCCATGGCATATTTCCTCCAACTCTCCAAGTTTAATTTCCTCTAAATTTTTCTCAGCCTTAACTAACACATATGTTCATACATGTCCTAGTATAGGAATCATTGAAAGAAAGTCTAGAAAATGCTTTCTCCATGACACAACAAGAAGACCCGCAATACTTGAATACATTGAATTTGAGGCAGGACCGCAAAAGGACTTTTAATATCTGTAAAGTTGAATAATTATATTATTACTGTGTTACATCAACATGCAGTCAACCATGGTAAAATAAAACGGTGGTTGTGTTGTGGTTGACTTTCTATTTCCCCAAAGACACTTGTTGTTCTCACAGATAAAGTTAATGCACATACTAAAATCACAATTCACCACAACTTCCCTAGAACTACTATAGATGCGGGAACTTCCCTTGAATCCCTTGATAACTATATAACTATAATACTTTATAAACTATATTGATACTAGCTGATTAATTATTTTTCCAAAGGACATCATTTAATCAGCGCAATCATTGGATTCAGGGTCTCACACCAACTAATTCAAACTTGTTGCTCAATTTTGGTGGAATATACTAATCGTGTGTAAATACTGGGATTAGGAAAAAGCCTCGTAATGCGTACGTTTATGGAAATTAACGGGCCAGTAGCACGTAGTAGGTTAACATTAATGGAGAATAGGGCTGAGCAGTTAAAACTAGGCAATAATTATTCTTCTTAAATTGCCAAAACTAACTTCTTAAGAAGTGGATCCAATTGTCAGAAACTCATAGTCATTTTTTAATTGTCACAAAATTATTGCTTACGTTCAATGTTGTTCGATTGAATATCCAACTTACTCGGGAACCGGTACGTGAAAGTTCTTGTTGACACTTCTCTTATTATTGAATTAAAACAATAATAGTAATAATTAAGGTAACACATTGGCTGTATATGACAATAATAATAATAATAATTATTATTATTATTATTTAATGAGCTATAATGAGCATGAATTTTATTTGGTATTAATATTAAGTGCGGTAGAATATTTATGTTGTAGTGAGGATTTGTTTTTCATGGAACTTTTTTTTTCATCCCCAAGTCCAAAGTTCAAACAAATACTAACAAATATAGCTTGAGAATGGTCATGTCATCGGGGGTTCTGAGGATGTTTATTTGAATTCTGTTCTTATACGCAGTGTATTTTTGGAATTTTTATGGAATTTTTTCAGTAGGAACTCACGAAGATTTGAGATGGAAATTTTTAATATGGGAACTACAAGGTCATTTTAAATCTGAAGGACGAGAAGAGCGAACTCCTAATCCTAATAAGAATAAAGAATAACTTGGATCTCATTCATAGGGTCTTGGAGCCCGTGTGTTTGTTAAATATTTTAGGAAGTGTGGGGCTTGAGTGAAAGGAGGAAGCTGGAAATTGTGTTTTCGTTGTTAATGGGTGGAATTTTGGAAAGCGTATGAAAATAAAGGTAGATTTTATAACGGAAATTTGTTATTATTATATAGAATTGGGTGGGACAAAAAATGTTAAATTTCATTTTTTCATTCAGGGAGATCAACTTTGACGATGGGCACTGCTGATAGTATTGAATTGGTAGGAAGTAAAAGAAAAGCTTTTGTGAACAAACATGGAATTGATAAATAATTCTTCCTTTCTTCAAACATTTGAATTTTTTTTGGAAGAGAGAATTGTCGAGTATTTCCTGATTTGGTAGAAGCATGAATAGCTCCGGATTTAGTTTATTAGCGTGATGTGTATGTAGCGGTTCAAATGAGTAATGAGGGAGAGAAAGGAAACGACACTTTATGGGGAAATTGAGGACGAGTATATTGTATACTTGGATTTTTTGTTGTAATTAAAAGTAAGTTACGAACCACTGATGTTTAATTTTTTTGGATAGTCAAAGGTGCAGTTCGGTCGGGAACTATGAGTGGGAATTCCCAAACTGTGAATGGAATTATTATTTGTTGTGCGTCATGCGGAACTATAGAATTTATTTTGTAAGTTAACAGGATTTTGCGGTAGGAATTTGCTAACCTCAATTGTGAGTTGATGAGTTGACATTGCTGGGGAGTTAAAATTATATATTAGCCAGGAAGGACGAGTACTTCACTTTCTTAAAACTGGGAGGCGTTATATTTGAGAAGAGGCCGGGTAGTAGTAAAATATAAGAAGCATTGAATGAATTTCTGTCCTAATTTTTTTCCAGCCAGGAGGAGTCTTGAATAATGGATATTGACTGTTAGTTTTGACCATAAATAATTATTATTCATGTAATTGGCGCGTATATTTGCATTAGAAGCTTGTAGAAGGACACAACTAGAGTTCGTGATTGAAACAATGGTAGAATTGAGGAATAATTTCACATGAGAATGCAAAAAAAAGTTTATTATTCCCTAGTTCCGCAACTAGAAACGGCTACAAATGAGTCTTACAAAGAGCCATTTAAATCATACCAACAATTGCTGCATATGTTTGTCTATAATATGTGGAAGTAGTGCTTTGATTTCTTCATATTTCACTTACGAAAGTGTGTGTTGAAAGCATGGGGAATGTCAGCTATAGGGGGAATTGAGTGAGAAGCAAAACTTGGGAATATCCTTTTGTGATGTAGGTTATTTATACCAAAATTCACAATGAACGTCATGCTTCTAGAAACTTGCGGATAATCCTTGATGCAGGTGGGAAAGGACTTATGGATGTGTTTCAATGCATTTTCGGAAATGTCGAAAAAATCTTTGAGTGGAGTACCCAATATATGTCTTTTTCGTATCATTTTATTCATATTGTATGACTGACGGATGTGTATAAGCTAGGATATAGCTTTGTTCTCATTTACTATTTACCCTCATGGTAGGTAGATGTGGTATGATTTGCATGAAATTACGTCGAAATTTTTTACTGTTGAAAAAAAGATCGCCTGATCCTTTTGCATTATTTTTTTCTTTCCTGGTTTGGCATAATTAGATGTGACTGAGGGTGAGAGAGGGCCATTCGTGGCAATGTAGTTAGAAAAAGATCTGCAATGTATATGCTTGGTATATAGAGGAGGGCGACCTTGGTTGGTTCAAACCATAAATTGGAAAGCTCATGATTATGTTCCGTGATAGCAATCAACATGTCATGGTTGAAGAGTCATCTGATTCGAATGCAGTGATAATACTATTGTGCGAAAAGCAAATGACTACAAGTATGTATTAGCTTGAGTATGAATCCATGTCTTATATGCATAGTTTTAAATGGACTGGCATTTTTTCATGCAGATAAAATACACAAACAAGTCAAACGAATGATGTGGATGGGTTTCGAATAGTTGGAAGTGGGAACGACGTCTTTAATCAGATTCTGGTGGTTGGCTTGGACGCACGGGTTGTGTACTTCCAACCATGTCCTGCAACAATACTGATTCAGGAACTAATTCAGCAAACCATCCAGAGGAGACTGCTGAAGTGCCACGTGAGAAATATAAATCAGTGGTATCTTTATGTCTCGCGGAAGTGTTCAGTGGCTCCAAAAATATCAGCTGTTACATTAGTAATAATAATAATATGTCTGTGATTGACGCAGCAATGCCTTGGTTTGGCATGGATATTGGCGGGACGTTAACAAAACTTGTTTATTTTGAACCCATGGATATCCCACCGGATGAGGAAGATCTGGAAGTTGAGACCTTAAAAAACATTCGTCGCTATCTCACAAAAAATTCTGCGTACGGAAATACAGGTCATCGGGATGCACATTTACAAGTACGGGTTTTTTTTGTATTTTTGATTTCGAAACAATGGTTTACAAAAATCTGTGTTTCTGAATTCCTACTTGTACTAATATGTGTTTTTCCTGTGCATTTTTAGATGAATGGCGTTTACATTGGTGGTCGCAAAGGGATCTTGCACTTCATACGATTTCCGACTTCGGAAATGCCTAATTTTTTGGACCTCGCAAAATCTAAAGGAATGGCAACATTAGCAAGTACTGTGTGTGCAACTGGAGGTGGTGCCTACAAATTTGAGCAGCAGTTTTTGAAAGTAATGTTTTTAACAGTTATCTGATGTTTCATTCATTTCTTTGATTCTGGCTTCCATTGGAAAATTCTTTAACGCTTATAATTATTTGCCCTTGAATGGGGAAGCAGAAGCATATTTGCAGTCACAAATACTTTTTTCCGGGAATTTTTGAAAAACCACATGTATTTCTATCCGGCAAGATAAAGTATATTTGATTTTTTAATTGAGTGTAACATACCCGTGAAACATCATTAGCGTAAGGTTGAATTCGGGAAAATGACTGTCATTTGCTTTATTTCTAGGAGGTAAATATGACACTGCACAAATTCGACGAATTGGATTCGTTGATTCGAGGAATGGAATTCATTGAAGGCTACTGTAGCTCAGAGTGTTATTATTGGGAGAACCCTAAAGACGATGACAAGTGCCGTAAAGTAACCTTCGATTTCAGCAACCCTTACCCATTCATGGTGAGACAGGAATACGTGAACGTCTCTTAATCTGGCTTACTGTTAGAGTATTGCAGCTTCGTAAAGCACTCATTTGTAGCCACGCAAGCTTTCTGCTCATAGGAGTGTTTTGGTGGCGTGACTGTAAGTCTACAACAGGCTCTACAAGCAGTGAAAGAAAGACACCATGTGGCAGGCAGTTTTTATAATGTTTTTAATGACTTGTAGTGATGAAAGTTTGTCTTAATAGGTTGTTAATGTTGGATCTGGAGTAAGTATCCTCGTAGTGACTGGAGCAGGAAAATTCCGTAGAGTCACTGGCACAAGGTTTGTTGCTTATAAATATTTATGTAATTTTAAAAACATAATTTTCTACGTTACATATTTAAAGCAGATTGTGATTTCATTTAATGTAGTTTGGGTGGTGGCACATTTTTGGGCCTATGTTGCCTACTTACGGGATGCACAAGTTTTGAAGAAGCAATCAAGTTAGCTGCCAAGGGCGACAGCACCAAGGTGGATAAATTGATCAGGGATATTTATGGAGGGGATTATTCAAAATTTGGATTGAATGGTGATATAGTTGCTTCCAGGTATATTTTAATAACATAAATGAAACATTGAAAAAAGATAGTTATGCATATAATAACGATACAAGTAAGTTAATTTATATCACAGCTTTGGTCAAATGAACTCGGAGGAACGTCGAAAAGCTGTTTCAAAAGAAGATTTGGCCAAAGCAACTTTGGTTACCATTACTAATAACATCGGTTCTATCACACGAATGTGTGCTCTGACAGAAGGAATTGAAAGGGTAAGTACTACAACTGCAGGAATGTACTGTTTTTGTTTACAGTTCAGTGAGTATCTTATATATAATCATAATCTATTTGATATTGCATGGTTACTTGTATCTGGAGGCTTTCGGTTAGTCTACAATGCAAGCATCAACTTTGTCAGTACATCTTGACTAAAACACTATTTTGTAAATCACAGGTCGTTTTTGTTGGAAACTTTCTCCGTGTAAATACTATCTCGATGAAGCTGCTGTCTTACGCAATGGAATATTGGTCTGGTGGTGCTCTCAGAGCCTTGTTTCTGGAACATGAGGTAAACTAACCGCCCTTTGTTTTTTTAAATTAGAATATCCAAAATAAGTTTTTTGCGCTGAGACCAGGGTATGATAAACGTTTATTCATTTTTTTGGCCGATTGTTTTTTTGGTTTCAAATGAAACCTTTAGATTTTCAAAATACCTTCAGTTATCTGGACGGGAGTATTTAATCATACCTAGAGATAATATAGATAGTATGTTCAAAGCTAGCTCGTAATCGAAGCGACAGTTTTGGAAATATTGTTATCTGTGAAAAAGCCAAAAAAACTTGTTCTTCCTCCTCGATTTGATCAAAATATTTTATAGATTTCAAATAGTACCATATTCTCTATTAAGATTTAAACTTTCGCAAAGAAAGCTTAAGAAAGTCGCTTATTTGGGTAGTATTTTTGAATTTATAAACTGGGTCTGCTCAGTTAAAATGCAGTTTGATTCCTATGAATTCTGAGCATTCCGTACCAGGATCTCAGTCGTCGATGTTTAAAGAGGATGGAAGATAAATGTGTCGACTTTTTGTATTTTAGGGGTATTTTGGAGCAGTAGGTTGCCTCCTAGAACTAATGCGGACGTCTACCGACGATCAATCTGAATCTTGACAAGATTATCCAATATGCAGTTCACTGGGTGTTTTATGAATTCTAACGTATTTGTTAGGTGCCACTTAAAATTTCAATCCCACCTTTATTATCACACAACTACATGCATTGTTTTACTAGCTTATTCACACATGCCAGTTTTCTTGCTTGTAAGGGTTACGTGAAGGATAAAAAACTAGATCGATATTATTTTCTTTTAGTAGTCAATTTTTATGTACTTCAAGCGGGAGATTGTTATAATGTTTATAGAGTTGTTGTATGTTGTGTAGCCGTAGTTTAAAGTCATATGAAGCAAAGCCTATTTTGTACTGGAGCTGGGACTCGTTTTTTTGACACTGTCAAGTTGAAGTTTGATGTTAAGACAAATTTTATGCAATCAATAAAGACGTTAGAAGCGTCAAAAATGAAACCGCTTAAATTCCGACTTGTTTAGCCCCGCATCAGCCACCATCATTCATGCAACGAAGTAAGGGAAATCTGTAAGATTTGTAGATCGTTATCAAATATAAAAATACTACTTCCGCGTACGTGAGGACTCTCCACTTTGTCTATATACAGATCCCGAAAAGAGTTTTCCTCTGCGGTACATTAAAAAAATTGAATGATATTTTTTGGCCTAATTTCGCTTTTGTTTCCCCATTTTAATATGGTTGTAAAAGCTTGATTTAGCACATCCATTATTTCTTAATCAAATATTACCTACAGTATATAAAATATTTTGACACAAGAGTTACATGAAATTTAATTCACCTGTAAAAGAAGCGTGTCCTACCGAGAAGCATTTCTCACGCGTAAAGCAAACGTGGAATGCTGTCAGATGCATGTAGATTTATCCATGTGAAACATCTCTGATCTTCCTGCTTCTTCTCCCCTTGTGAAATGCAAGAGAATATCATCTCTTACTTGTCCTAAGACACACATGCATACATAAGTTGATAAGAATGTGTTGGTGCATTTCATGTCTTTTGTGTGATAGCAATTTCAAATGACAACTGCCAATTTCCACCCAAGAAGAAAAATCCATGTGTTAAATATTTGCCTCCAAACTATAAACATACGCAAATGATCATCATAGAACTCTTAATCTTCCTGAATACTCCAAGGTTGATCTGAAGCAGTAAGTAAACCAAGACTGCAAGGCTATACGTAAATGAGTGTATGTATCTCATTTAAAAAGTGAAAGCGTGCCAGAAATTATCAGAAAAATCTCAGCCTTCAGACTGAGGCCTTCACTGAGCAAATGAGTTTCGCTATAGCAGGACTTGAGTCAATTTGACCTCCGACGTTTAAAGTGATGGGGAAAAAGTTGGCAAGGAAGCCGCAACTAATTAAACGGATGTTTAACCGAGAACATTCTATTTTATTTTCTGCTCATATTATGCGGAAACAATTTATTCTCCATGCGAAGTTAACTACAATCTGACACCATCCTAACTCCCTAACTTATTACACACAATATGTATATACAGTTTTACTCTCCCTAACCCAACATTACTATTAGACATTGGCATCTACTCATTTGACAATAGCTACGACCCATTGCAGTTAATTGACTTCCACATATCTAATTTACTCCTGTCTACGCACTGCTATTGATGGTTGGTATGCAGCATCTCAAAGAAACTTATGCTCACTCTCCAAAAACTCAATATTGTACTCAAGGGTGACAAGTTCAGTTGCTACTGGCTTCTATACACCTTTACATGTAACTACTTACATTCCAATTGGTGCAATGTGTGGGACGACATTAGTAACAACTTATGTTAAAGAACGCCCTTCTTAATCAACCTTTTAAACTCATATTTTCCAGCGAGCTCTCGGGCTATTTATAAAACACATCTTCACGAGCACGTCGTCAAATTGAAAGACTAATTACATAATTTACTAAAGCGAAAGATTCCAGGCGTCTAGTTTATTGTAAATTATTGAACTGTCTCCGTCAATATGTCTTACGCACAAGTATATGAACATACCTCTCATTCCTCCACAACATTATGTTTTTCACGGTGATAATTCAACCATTTCCATCCATCATACATAATTGAACCGCGAAATGAATCTGTCGGTGAAGAGCGATATAATTCAGTATTTTCACTGTAGCTTACTCAAATATCTAGACTCTAATGGGTTTCTCTTGTAAAGTAGTAAGTATAAGTGCATAACAAGGAGCATATACATGCACGCTCGAACCACTTCCATGTAACATGTAACCCAATGATTTGGCAATAATCTGGAAAATGCTCTGTTTATTTTTACTACCACCAACGTGCAGGATTTAAACTCTACCATAATTATTCTTGGATTGGATCAAAATCACACACCAATTTATTCGCACCAATTTACGCTATTATTAGGTACGGAGGAACAGCAAGGCTATAAAAACCTACGAGTCATAAATGTTCCTTTGAATTTGCAACACGTCGTATAATGCTGTGCATACCAATGAGTACTATTATCCTATCCGATACTCAACTGAGTGAGATCGTAAAAAAATATTTCTCTAATGCCAAGGATTTTGATAAACCTATTACCAACAAGTTCTGTTTTAGGCACAGTAAATATTTATGAGCTCTTAGAAAAAGGCATTCTCTACTATCACAGCACCCCAACGAAACGTGTAAATTTCAGTTTCCTGATTTTTTCACATATTACACTGTCAATAAATCTTCCTTTTTATTGTGTGTAGTTACTCGTGTTTTGGCTCTTCAGACTCATTTAGAGCCCCGATCAACATACTAATGTTGTGACGAGGAAAATAATTCAAAGAATTTCAAAATTAATTGCTACGTCAAAAAAACACTAAATCCCGTTCCACTCAAGTCGTTCCTTTCCAACAGACACAGAAGCAAATATGTCAAGGAGCAATACCACAATTAACGGACTAAGGAAGACTAAGCAATTTATAAATTAATAGTTTTTACGCATTATTATCAAAACAAAAGCAAGCTTTTCCTTTCTTAAAGCTTTTCCCATTCTTGACTCACACAGTCAGAGTATGACTTTTACCTACATTATCCTCCCTTCGCTACGGAACAAATTCTGTTGAAATTATAGCACCATAGATGGCAGTAAGTTCTGCCAGGCAAACTCAGCGGAATTTGGTGAAAGCAATGTAACTATTGTATACCAAAAAACCGATCAGAAAATGTTCTATTTACCTGCAACGTTCCGCCCCGTTGGAAGTTCCACACGCCAGACAAACCCACAAACAAGCATTGTGTATAGGTAAGAGCCTACACAACTAATTTGTCTGGAGCGCTTGTGCATTTATTTGCCACACCTTTACAATTTAAAGCCTATATATCCCATTCTCTGAACATCATGCACTTTAAGTGGTAACTTGGTCTTCGTGGTTAAGCTTGTACTTATAATTAGTGTTGGAACGTCGACACGATTTTTTTAAAACTCAAATGGCGACTGAAGCTCACACTTTGCGTATGCTTTTTTTACAATCGAATGCTAACTATTTTATAATTGGTGTTGGAGTGACTTCGCCAGTTGCGATCACAATTACTGCTATTTAGATTTTGTTTTGATATTTTTTACCCATCCAATGAGATAATAGTTACACGCTTGATTTTGAATAGGCTTATACTCTTTAATGTGTTTTATTCCTTCCTGTGCCTTCTGGAGTTTGTTAACAGAAGAAAGGGCTTAAAAGTATGTGGGAAGAGAGAATTCTTTGAGGAGTAGTAGTTGTATCATTTATGACTCTGTGTATGCGTAATAATTATTACCTATATATACCATAGTTATGGTGGACATTTGAGAGGCCCCGACACGTCATGAGGAGAAAAGAGAGAGAGTCATAATGTTTGATGACGTCAGATATTTGTTCTAATAATTATGAACATGGGAGTTATTTCCTCTCAATAATTAACTACCATCAAATAAGTTAAAAGTTTTAAGTTATGTACAAATGCAATCATAAAAAAGAGCTGTCTTGGGAATTGGTGATAACTTGTACATAGCTAGAAAAAGTTTCAATGCTTGGTTAAAATAAAAGCCATATTGAGATACTAGCAGGTACTTAAAGAGAGAGAGAGTGTGTGGCGAGGGTAAAAAGTCATCAAGTGTGAGGAAGAGTTTACAACAACAGTTAGTTTTTAGATTGGTACAACGGGAGTGAAAAGAAAAATTGGGCTGGCTTGTGAATAGAAGAAGGTGGGGTGGGAAAATAATTAGAGGATGGGAGAATTGCCGGCATATGGGAGGAGACAGGTGAATTTAAGTGTGTTGAACATTGGGGAAAAAGTGAGAGCGTTGAGGCTCGTTGAGAGCTTTGAGACCATACATACTTGTTTATTTAGTCTCCTTGTGAGAGTAGTTAACTAAAAAATGGATATTTTGTTATTAAGGTTTGTTAGAGGAGGAGAGAGAAAAAAAGCTGAGTCTGTTTCTCCCTCGTATTTACAAGCCTTTACTACACGTTGGGATAATAGTGGGTATGGATGCATGTGTTCCCCCAAGTTACCCGAAGTAACTGTAAAATGAATAAGGTAAATGGGAAGGAAAAGAAGTGAACTGAGGACTATGGAGACTGAGGTAGTTGAGTTTGAGATGTTCATCTTAGTTGATATAGTGAAGATAAATTTTGCAAAAGATTTGAGAGTATGAGACGCAAGAGAAGCATGAAATTTTGCTGGTGTGTTCTTTTTCCCCACAGTCATTAGATTTTCTCCCACAATTTATTTAAAATTCCATCCAAGCTATGAAAAACTTAGCAGTTCGCCATATCTCTGGTGATGAATATTAGATGAAAAAGAAAACCCGAGATATGGAGGGAAAATCCCCAGTGAGAAGTAGAGAAAATTTAGTCAAAGTATCACATAAAAACTCCAGGCCATACACTCTCTTTAGGGAGTCGCTTCTAATACTCATACATGCATACTACATTAGATCAGATCATGAGCTAGACGAGATGGAAAACCATGAGTTAACTCGGCACGGCTCCATGGCCAGCAATTCTTCCTAAAACTCACACACATATCAACCATTGCCACTGATTTTGACCCTTTCCTAACTACTCTTTTAGTTATCTTTCTTCTTTATCCTCTCTCTCTCTCTCTCTCTCTCTTTCTCCAACCGTAGTGGTCCGGAATAACCCGTCTTTCGACCACCCAATACATCAGTTATAGATCCTTTGCAACTCTCTCTAGGAAAATCCACTTGATCCACAATTCTCCTTGAGGTTAGGTGGCGATTCTACATATCATCTCACCCTCCACTACAACTACTACTCCACACAATCTCGTCCAAGTCTTGTCAATTGAAAATGCATGTTAGGCCTCCAAGGTATTTCTAGAGGCATTCTGCGCACAGGCTGTACATCTCCTTCCGCTCTTGTTTTCTCTTGCCCATAGCCTCCGCACCCTGAAATCGCGTCTTTGACTAAAGCTATTTAGTGCACCCATGTACCACGTCCGAATGTCGGTAGTTAATGGAGCTAAGGATAAGCGAATTTACGAACGAGAAATAAAACTTGTTTCTCCGCATGCACAAAACACTGGATGTAGCTCCATGCGTATCTATAACGGGAACAAGTTTTATAGTCTCTATTAGCAGTCACTGTAAATGGATTCTTGGAGAAAGAGGCTTTAGTAAAGCAAGGGGCATATTCGTGTATGTATGTAGCCTGAGAGATATGGGCAGAGCTTTAACTCAGCCGTGATGAGCATAAGGAAGCAATAGGGGATAGCTATAGGCCATAAGTACTAAAAGGCTGTGGATAGAATGAGACGCGGGTGTAAGTGCAGTGTACTTGTAAGAACGGAGCTGAGGTTGTGATGAAGGAAATCAAGTGTGGCTTTGGTGGGCATGCTCTACTAATTCAGTGAGTAGGAGCTCGCTCTTAAAAGCATTTACGGAATCACTAATTAGTTCTGAACCTCGTCAAATTCCCATCTTAATTGTCTCTTAATTACCTTAAATCTTTGAAAGATAAATTGACACAGAGGATGGGCAGAATAAAGGGGAGAGCTAATCTACACTCATAATTCACCACTGGATATTCTCAGATAGTTGTCCATTAATTAATGATGATGTGGTGTATTGGGAGGGGTTTCAAGATATTCGAGCCAGTTAAAAGCTAGCCTCAAGCCGTTTGCCTTGTTCCATACACTTCTATACTTTCCAAGACTACCAGGTCTCTCTTTTCTAATATGCAGACGTGAGTAGAGGAGAGCAGGTTCTACACATAGAGGAAAGTCAAATCTAGGGAAGAAAGGTGAGAAGTGGAAGCACCTCCACCACCTGCTTGCTTTACTATTATCCCAATCTCATCATCATGTTCTCTTCTCTCCAGCTCTTTTCTCTCTCTCTCTCTCTCCCTTACTCTCTCTCTCTTTTTATCTCTCTCCCTTTAATGCAACTGTCGGTGTTACAGCTTGGCAATCTTTCTGATGGCGAAATGCATTTTTTATGCCATGTTCGTCATAGTCACAGATCAATCGAGTCTATAATATGATATTCTTCTGCTCTCATCTCACCCAACATTCCTATGAAAGTGTGAGATTTAAGTGTAGCGTGAGTAAAGCATAGAGCTCCCCACACTATTCCTCTCTGTCTCTCTCGCTTTTTCACACGTCTGCTTCCTTTCCCATGAAGATTTATCCTTTTTTGCATAATCGCCAAGGTCTATGAAAGCTAGCACCTATTTTTTAAATGGATTTCCACGAGCGAGCACAAAGAAGCTTCTAGGCACCTTCCAGCCACTCGTCTTCATCCCATCCATCCGTAGGAGTACTTAAGAGATGATCGATGTGTTGTCGTCCCGTCAATATTACACGCTGTGAGCAAGAAGGCTCTCATTCTTAGTCCCCGAGTCTTTTTAACCATGTGCTTCACACACATACACTTATACACACACACACACATACACACACACAAATATAGGAAAATATGTGTGCGTGTCTGCGTTCAAAGACAAAATGAAAGTGTGCATGTGTTTAGTGTGTTCGCACGTACATGCGTATTTAAAAGTATGTAGTGTATAGGTGTAGAGTGAGAGCGGATATGAGGCGAAGGAATGAAACGTGAAGAAAAAAGGGAAGGCTGAGTTGAATTTAATGAATTAGTAGACATGAGGCTAAGAGTATGGTAAGAGAAGGAGAGGAGTAAATCTTATCAAGTAGCGGGGTACATTTACAAGGACAATTAAACCTTGATTGCTCTACTAATTTGAGTCAGAGCCAAAATCTTTATCTTGAATGAGGTTTAGGCAGAGACAAAGATAGGTCTTAAGAGGATGCCAGAGAAGACTAAGGTAGGAGAGTGTTTGAGTATAGAGTCTTTTGTTTTGCTGGCAAGTTGCTATGGGGACTTGGATGGAGACAGAAGATCCCGGAGAACCGCAGGTTTTCCGGTTCCCTATCCTGCATCCACCGACGAGATGGTTCCATTTTCCGGTTGAGCGATTCCGCAGAACTTTATCTCAGCATGGGGACCAAAAAATACTTTGCCCGATATATATTCTCTCATTTGATTCGAATGTACCTAATGGGCCGGGTAATTAGGCCCCTATTGCCCGCCATCCTACATATCGTACATCTATGGAAGCTCATCACACTTGCTCCGACTTAGCCTTGCTATTTCTATGTATATGCCCTGTCATAGATTGTCATCCTACTACAGCTTTTTACACGCACTGTCTATCTGTCTGGATGCCCTCCGACACCCATCATCACCGGAAAAAAAGCCAATGTCTATATATGTGAGGCGATTCTTAAGAATATCTTAAGAAGAGAAAAAGTACTCTAAGATCCGGACAGAAATCCTCTGTAAGACTGAACGCTCGGCTCTTAAATCTTATACAGCATCATCCAACTCGTTTTCCACACTCGTCTCCAGAAAAATGCCTGCCTCTTCGACTCATCTCTGATATAGTGCCTCTAATCCCATCTGTGCCTCTCTCCAAATTCCCTCCATTATTCCTCCACTTGGTTTCCAACTATCAAATCAAACCCTCATTCATTCCACACGTATTTAATTGATACGCATACACTTTCCATCTAGATTCGATTAACTCCTCTTTTCTTTTCTTCCTTTTTCTCTACTTCATTCTCTCTTGACTCCTTTCCTCCCTCCAAAGGACTCAAACTAAGAGAGCTGTAAGAGATACATAAAAGTTAGAACTTTTATAAACGTACCTTACACTCTCAACCTCGCTCACTTCTATTTCTTTCCCTTGGTTTTTTGTCATCCTCATTCAAGTTTGCGAAGAGCCAAGAAATAGAGAGAGAGAGAGAGAAGGAAGTGCAGAGAACTGTCAGACTCACATTCAGTTCATAGATACAGCATTAGCGGAAAGTTCCAGGCGTCAAGTTGAATCTCTTATTATATAACTGCTCGGAGAAAATCAAAGTGGAGGCGAGTTGGAGAAAATGAAAAATTCAGCCCAGATTTCCATAGTGCAAGGATCATCTGTCTTATTGGTTGAGAGGTCATAGCTACTCAATATGCAGGAGAAGTTGAATGTGGCGCAAGTGATGCGAATGATGAGAACGTTAGGTCTGCTGAATGAAGGGGTCATGCTGACTGGACATGAATTATCCGTTACGGCATCATCGCCAAAGTGGGTTCCTTATTATGTTAGTACGTGTATAATGGAGTGAGTGGGTGAGTGAGAGAGATTGTGGGGCCCATGGTAGTGAACCTTCCGTGTATTGAATGATAGAAGGGCCGAGGGATGAATGAGGAGAGCATTTGAGCAGCGTGTAATTCCCAGTGTGAAGGGGCTTATAAATAATAGCGGGTATTAATAACGTGTTTGAGGGATAGTGTTAAAAATAAGCGTAGCGTGTAGTTTCCAATTTCCTGCTCGATTCACTCTCGTAGAAACGATTTGATTTCGAGTGTGATCATTTTTCTGCGAATGGCGGGTGTCTTGGGAGACTGGTTGAAGGAGGTTTAGGGAACGCCTTGTGAAAAGAGATGGGCCGGCATGTCTCCCATTTCCATTCCGAAAAGAAGATGATCATCCATCGGGCTGTTTCTTTCAATGGGGGTGGCAATTTGGTCAATTTGGTTGAGAGTGGGAATCCCTGATTGAACAAACTAGGGTCTATCTTGTTTGGGGAAAGCACAGTTGTTGGCGATTAGAGAAAATCGGATTAAAGGAGGAAGAGTTACAACAAGTAGTGGAGATGAGAGAAGAGCTCATTCAGCGATCCACTCGCAATTTCTCTCACTCTCCAACCCAATCATTATTTTGTCATTTTGTCTGCTTATTAAAATACCATTTTTGAAAAGCAAACATTAAGTTTGGAGCCATGAAGATAGTGTAACGTGTATAGACTACGGCTTATGCAAACCGCCCGCCTCGCCATCATCACATACATTATGCAGGAGCCCACGTGTGGTCCTTAATATGAATAGTAATAGACCCATTGACAGTTGATATGCACTGTGTATGCTGTATCATCCAACTGCAAGTCTTGATTTGATTCCAGCCAAACAACTTTTGCTCTTTCTCTCGTCCCCAACTCTCTTCAGTCAATTCCACGCCGGATATACTCAGAGTGAACCAACGCTCGGGTAAAAGTGTTTCCATGAGATACACTTATGTGTACCGTTGGTCCTCTAAACACTCGCAACGCTCCTCGCCTATCTCTTCCCAGCCCTCTACTTCATTAACATTCATTAGGCTTTATAATTGTCATAATGTAATCTTATACGTGTTTCACAGCCTCTCCTACCTACATCCATCCTTTACACCCAAAACCCATACCCTAACACCACTACACTCACTACACACCTCCTCTCCTATCTGTATACCCTCCTCACTTCTAACCATCCTCTCTAACAAGTAATTATATCCTAACCCTTCCTCAAATGTTCTCGTGAACAAAAACTTAAAACAACTCTGGCAACTAAGTACTTTGCGCAGCTCAAACATGAACCTAAACCGCTCCCGTGTATATCCCATGAATCTTACATAAGCTCATCTAACTTCATCCATCCTATAGAATATGCTCAAAGTAAAACTATCTATGAAATCAACTTGAATACTTTACTCCTGAAATAACATTTGTATCATTTTCTCTTCGAGTGTAATTATCCACTAAGGAAACCAATTAATGTGAAGACCGAGCACATGACACTCCAAGTCTGCCTTTTCCCTATCAATGCCACAGCCTGCCTTTGCTCCTAGTTTCCGGGAGATTTTATTATGATACGTCTAGAACGAGCCACTCATTCGCATAATTTCTGCCACTCATTATCTCTGCATACCAACTCTCTCGTCTCTTTACATATGTAATGGCACCTCTTCAACACATTGCACATGTACGTAATTTTAACTATCCACCACTCATTATGCTCCCATACTCGCAATCACCAGTCTGACCCATTGATGAGTTTAGAAGGATTCATGCGTCCTGGTCTTTGTGAAATTTTATCCGCTCTATACTCGCTTGAGATGGTTAGCAACGGAGCGAGACAGTGTTTGAAGCCACCGACGCACAAAACGATTTTGACTAATTAGCCTTAGAGATGGCAGAATAAAGAGTCTTTGTAACTTTCAGTTTGCTGTCACCTCGTCTCATGCTGTCAACGTAACTCCATGGCTATTCTCCCATTCCATAGGCAAAACCTTTGTTTCGGTGGTGTAACATCCTTTAAAAACTCTGGCGTAGTAGTAGCATTAGTATCTTCCTAATTCCATACGACATTTCCCAGCTACAAATTGCTACAGTCTATATATATGCATTATGTGTAACATGCTATTTTCTCAAGTCTCATCCTCATCCCATATAACGTGGTAACATCCTATCCGAGTCAAGGTAATTATTAGTACTCAGAACCAACTAACAAACTGTGTATTTCCCTCTGGTTGTTTACTCGCTTCGGTTTCCCCACATGGTTTCTACACGTAGATTTGCAATTATGTAATTGCTAGGAGGTTCTCCATACTCAAAGAGCAACATTCCGTATTCAAGCTAATAAATGGATTTAATGTTTCTTCATACCAGCGCACACCGGTAATGATCATAAATGTATTGGATTTTATTGGAGGCCCCAGAATTTCTTCCTGTAGTGTACATGTGGGAAAGTTACGTGTAATTGCTCACAGGTTGATCATTTGCTGCTTCATTCAAGTGGATGAGCGAGGAAAATAAATGCAGTGAGGTGCGTAAGAGCATTAAGTTCTATGGATTGCCTCGCAAAGTTTTTATCAAAGCTTTAGAAAAATTCAAGGGTGTATAAGTAAAACTATCTGTGGAAATCGAATTTGTAAGGGAGCTTTTAAAAAGTGATACTGGAAGTTTTGGTCCTGTGCTTGCAGTAGTTTCTGTAGTAGTTGTATAAAGCTTTACGGCGTGCTGTGTGTATATGTTGTGGAAAAGGCAGTGCCTCTGAGTACATATGAAAGGTATATAAAAGTATATACGGCAAGGAAAGCCCGTGGTTGTGGGCTGGATGAATGAGTGGACAAATGACCAAGAGGGTGGAGGTATAGGAAAGGACTGAAGTGCCGACAACTGAGGTTGAATGGATGTGATTTTGTGGAGTCGAGCCACACTGTGTACCCAGCAATCCTCAGAGATTTGACCACTATGGCAGAGAATATATAGCCCATTTGTTCATGTTTAACTAATTGTTAAAGTCATTACTAATTTTCATCAAAGCTGAAGAGCGTAATATCAAACCGTGTATTTGCAAGCTTGTCTCTCCCGCTCGTCAGTTCAATTCAGTTAAGTCTTAATTTTCTGGCGAGCTGAGCGTTTACAAATATTTACTCTTCAACCCCACATACGCCTTTTTCCTCGCTACTTTACTCACTCGTCAATGCAGTCAGGGACTACACATAAGCTCTAGTTTCGACTCTCTCTCTCTCCCGTACTCTCTGACAAATAATATAACCTTTTGAAATTAAAAGCTATACCAAACTATTATATAAAAGCTTTTTTCAAGTCCCAACAGATCTTCCGTCTCTTTCTCCATCTCATGTAAAATGAAGCCTAAATTGAATCCCACACGGTCACTGAATCTAACCCAACAAACCTGACTCCCTCCTTCCATAATTAAAACTACTCTCGGCGGAAGAAATCAATCCACATGTAAAAACAGTTAGATACATAGAAATTATACATAGAGAAGGGCACCATATCAGTCGTTTTGGGATGAGACCCGCTACTCCGCTTCTGCCACACACACAAAACTTTTTGGGCAACGGACGTCCCTACTTACCCCTTTCTTGTCTAAATATCATAAATGTTCCTTCCTATTACCATTTACTTCACTCCGAGACATCAGGAAGGAACTCACTCCAAAACCAACAACAAAACTATAGCTACCTATACCTTGAGGTGTTTACTTCTGCCACAGTTGCAATCTTGCAAGCCGTAACAGCTTGACAGAAAACTTTACCCTTAACAAATAGTAGTGGATGAGCGAGGCATGGAGCAAAACACATATGATGATGATGCTTTTCTTACTTACAGCAATAATTCTTCATTCGTCGTTACGACAAGAAGTACCAATAAGTACCTAATCTTGGAGCAACCATCACTTCTCCCTTTGCAGCTCGAGCTCCCAAAACTGCACATACTGTGAACAACAGGCCAAAAGCGACTGAACATTTGAAATGGGCTTCCCTGTAAGCTCTAGAAATATACTGGAGGAGAAGGAAAGCAAGTCATCAATCCGTTATCGTGTGATATTCGTCCAGCCATGTATTATAGCTTGTTCTACAAGATATCCTCAATTCCCTCTGCCATTCTTAGGAAATTCAGAGGCAAATTAAGGCAGTCGACTGGAGAAGAAGAGCCGTGTATAAATATCGACCTCCCCGTTTGTCAGCCTATTTTTGTTTATTGCCTGTTGATTTGTCAGGAAACAAGGGGAAGTGGATGAAACAAATTGGTCCGATGATTTCCATTTCCTGACTCACAAGTTGCCTTGTATATTCCTTTGATACATGCCAAGAAGGAAAAGTCATCTCTTCTGCTTTTTCACTCACCTTCATCATCTCTCAACACCGGAGACAGGAGGAGCTTGGGAGAGGAGACGAGAGGGGAAAAGGAAAGAGTGAGTGAAGATACACTTTAAGACAGTAGGGAGAAATCAATGGATTACACGGAATAAAGCGTTTCCAGATTATATCGATCTCAAGCTTTCTCAAATGCTATGAGTTAACTGCATTGTAGTAGTGGTAGGAGTACAGCTAACTTTACCAAGAGAGATATAGTTGGCTTTACCAAGGAAATTCACTGGAGTTAGCGGAAGAGACAAGTTTAGCTGAGGTTGCTCCGTCAAGATACTTGCGGGGTAATTGAGGTTGGATACAAGAAAATGTTTGCAAAGTCCAAAAGGTAGGTAGAGAGTAGAATGGCTATGTAAGTTTAAGTTTCTGGTGTGTATGTGCCTCGTACTTTGGTTTCGTATTATGTGCCGGATCCTAGTTCACGGAGTTGAGGGGAACATGTTGACAGGACTTTGTACATGGTTTTTAGATCGAACCATCCGGAAAGGTTTTTCTCTTGGAAAAAAGCCCTGGTTGACTATCTTGTGGTTGTGATGGGAGTTGAGTGTCAGTTCGGTGGATGCATGGAGTGATCGATACGATACAAGTATTTGATATGAAAAAAAAAAGACTCGGGAGTAAATCGCTCCTTGATCTCCTGTAATGGGAGCAAATTGATGGAGGAGGTTTTTTCGCTCTGCCCTTGTAACACTCAAGAGCATCTGCGCCTTCTACGGTCAATGTACAGTCTTTCACGTCTTTTTACCACACATCCCTTGAATTACTTTGTCCTACCGTTTTTACCACTGACTAAGGAAGGAGCATATGAGGGGATGGCACTGACAAATCTTTGTCCCTTGCCGAATTCTTAATAGAAGGAATTGAAAGACAATTAACCTTAAGAGGGCAGGGAGTAGATACATAGTGCGAAGGTATTGGACATCAACGAGGGTCTGTCGCCGGCCCAGGACAGATTCCGAGAGGAAGAGAGAGAGTATTTGTAACTGACTGAGTAGTAGTAATTGTTTCGTAGTACGGCAGTCAAGCGGAGAAATGCCATGTGGTAAACACAAGAGTAGGGTGGATTTGTACTAAGGGAGTATCACCAACATTTCGGTATTGTCGGGTAGCTTTGACGGTAGAGCCGGCCGTGTGGTTGGGAGGCAGGAGTGAACATATTTGAATATTCCGCGTCCTATAAGTACTCCTAGAAATCTTCTAAAATGACAAAAAAATTTTTGTCAAATGTAGGATGGAGAAGAAAACAAACCACTCTCGACACTCACCCATTATTACATTTATTTGGTCGTTACATATCGTCTAATGCAATAAGGCGACGTTATTCTCTTCTTATTTCGTGGAGCCAAAGTCCCCAGGGTCCTATCTTTACTGATATCGAAAAGAAAATGACAGAGCATTTTTTCTCCATAGGACACACCAGTCCCTAAGCGAATATGTACAAATATGAAGTGGAAATTGGACACATTAAATATTCACATGGCTGGCGAGAAGGCGGTGGTACACGGTGTTGGGGAGGAATGGCGGGAGTGAGAATAAGTCTCTGTGCCACTTAAAATTCCATGACGACCATTCCCGCCTGCTTTGGCCACAAGAAAGGAATGAACGATTCCATTTCAAAGAGAATTTTCTCCCTGATATGCATTTTTACATGGCTTTGGAGAAACTAACATGTTATTACTTAATACTTGATGTTGAGAGCCTTTATTTCCATGGAATTGTATGACAGTGGGAGTTTGGGAAAAGAGAGAGAGAAAGAGCAAGAACAAGACTTGTTATATTTGGTATTGTTCGAAACAACTGAACATCTTGCCTGGCTGGTTTTTCGGCTCCGTTCTCTCTCTCTCTCTTCTCCACTCTCCTGTATGGCATGATATGGGAGCGACTTAGATAAGTTGTAATTTGTGCTGTAACTCCCTTAGGTAAACTTTATTCCAAGTTTTTTGTCCGGAGTCAGTTAGAGTTTCATTCGCACATTCTGCCGTAATTGGGCCATGCGACGACATTGTGCAACACCCCTCAGCTCTCTTCCACAAATTTATGGCTTTCCTCCTGGGAACTTCATTTATTAATAGGCTATATGCACTCTTATCTGGATCTTTCGGAGTCATTATTATTACCAAGTGATAACATACCACACACATGCTCATATTATATTATATCTGGATCAGATGGGATCTAATGCTCGTCATCAATGAGCTACGCTCCCTCGCAGCTACTTATACTACCAGTTGGATCCTAGTAGAATCCACTCCTACTCTTTCTCTCTCTTTCTCTTATTCTCTCTCTCTCTCTCATTGCCACTTCTATTTGTATTTTCAACTATTAGTTGCTATTACAAGGAATCGTTTCCCTCGATCTAACTTTTCCTCCTTTGAACTTACAGAGCGATGGAGAGGAGGATGGTGAAGAGACATTAAGAGGGAGAGAAAGAGTGTGTGAGAGTGAGGTGATGAACAATGCCTTGGAAATCAAGCTAGTTCTCTTGGAATCAACTGACTGTGTAACTATGGTGCTCATCAACTTTGAGATATGATTGTAGCTCTAACTTTTGCAAGCATTAATTTTGGTCGGATTAGCGCGAGTTGGGGAGAAAGAGCCGTAATAAATGGGAGGAACAATTGAAATGGGACTTTCTCGAGAACTCCGTACTTAATGTACCACCAAAAAGGTCAAACTACGATAGAGAAATGAGCCTCAATAATTAGAACCTACCAACTCTCGGAGTAGTGAGAATAGGGAAGGAGAAGTATAAGTACAGGTGTGCAAAAGGGAAAGTGATTACATGGATACTTGTCAGAGTGTGTTAATTAGGTGAGCATTTGTGCCGCCTGAATTGAGACGACTGATGGTTGGATTCCGTCTGACTGGATCTCAGTTGTCCTGGCATCACAGGTTGCCGTGAAAATTTAACGAGCAAAAAATTTGGTATTCATTCTTCACATTGATTATCTTCATTGAAACTTACTGATGGGTAAAAGACTTGCAGAAATTATGCTGAGCCTATTTTTCGTCTCAATAACACTTCTCTTTACTTAACTACCACCGTTGTATTAAAATATCAGTTCCTACATAGAATCATCCAACCTTACTAAACTTGAGCCTTTTTCACGAAAAGGGTTAAATTATTTTCTCACAAATTAAAAGTAATTGCTCTGAATTCACACTTTCTCCAACTTCTCACGTCCTCTCATTCCCTCGTACTAATCATCATTATGACTTTTTATTCCCAGGCCTTTATCCTCTCATCTGACTCTTGATGACAAAGCTTTGAGACTTACATTTCACTGGAAAAATTCATTCTAATTCAACTCTGACAAGTAGTACGGAGTACAGTTGGGGTGGGAAGTTTGAGGTTCTCGCTTTTATTGTAACATTTCTGTGTAGGTGCATACATGGTGGATCCACATGTAAAATAGAAGATAATAATGATTGTACGGATTATAGATGCTGAGTTGTTAAAAAATATTTTTGCAGTAGTCATTTTCCCGTTGAGGGGATTGAGGGTTTTTTTTACTGTGAGAGTTGACAGGGGGTATATATGATAAATACAAAAAGGATGGATTTGAATAAATTGAATGGGTTTATACTGCTTCTGAATAAGCTGGGTTCATTTTTATTTCCACGACACGATGACAAATACATCATGTACAAGGCGATTGAAAATATAATATCATTGTTATTTCTTATACTTAGAAATGTATCTACTCTGATTAACAATAATAAGTTATATGGAAGTATAGGCGCTAAAAACAAGCTGCAATTTACCGATCTTACTTTTTATAATATTGGGTCATTTGGTATAGACTACACGTAGTAAAAGTACTCATCACTCCACTGGTAATGTTTCATAATTTATGTATAATGTCTACGAGACTCATATGTGATGTATGTACTTTGCTTTTATGTAATAATTTATATAGCTGCTATTCGTGAATATTTTATGGCTTGATTATTTTTGCTACTACTACATATCTACTATTAATTTGGTTGTACAAGTAAATATGCTTGTTTTAACGTTGTGCCATCTTCTACTACAATGAAAAATGGGCAAAGGGGAAAAGTTCACATGACCATTGATTTGATGTCCGTTCTCCGGCCGTCGTTTGAATGTCAACAATGATTAAAAATCCGCATAAACTTGTGCAACTTTCACATACACAATTTAAAATGTTAACTTAAAATGAGGAAAAAAATCCTTAGGACAACACGTGGACAAGAAACGTTTAACATTTATACACAGTACACTTGATTACAGTCTCACATGCTGGTTGTATTTAACGTTGGTGTAACTACAGTATCAATTAAGAGTTACGCTTAATATGCACATATACTTTTGTGCAGTAAAAATTCGTGATAATTATAAGACTTATTTGCTAGTGATTATTATTACTATATGTTGTTATTATTATTTTTCTTATTTTTATGATTATTATTGAGTAATCATAATTATAATATTCGTTAGCATTTTTAATAGCTATAAATTGTTCAATATATTTTTAGCTCTGCTTTTGAGAATGACTCCTTGCCTACGAATTATGGCTCAGATGTGAAAAATAACTTGAAGAGAATGAGTTGGGCGGCGGGCCGCCACCGCCACTATGGTAGGAAAGGAGAGGACCAGAGGCTCCTCCTAAAGTTCCACTTCCTGAGACACTACCCCCAGCCAGGTACGCTGTCATATGTGGATAAAGGAGGTGATGAGTTGCGGCTGAGTATGCTGAATTGGCGGAACCAAAGGAGCCCAAACCCGCCGATGTTGGCGTTGGCACAGGTGGGCTATTCACATCCATCCCAGGATTTTGCTTCTTCCATTTTGTCCTTCGATTTTGAAACCAAATTTTCACTTGTGTTTCCGTTAATGACAGTGAAAGAGCCAAATTGAGCCGCTCACACACCGAAAGGTATCTTGTTGTCTTGAATTTATTCTCTAAAGCTACCAACTGCTCGTAAGTGAATGCTGTTCGAGCTCGTCTTGGCTTACCTGCCAAGTGCAAATAGGAACAATGAGTGTAACTTCACAAATCCTCAGACATATTAGCCCGGCACATCACATTAACGGCTTTCAAAATAATCATTCACGGTAATTACATTCAAATCACAATTAATCCTTTTATGCAGCTTCCATTCTGGAGTTACCAAGGGTATTTATACAAAGTGCTATGGGCGTCTACAGTGCAAGTCTATCGATTTGCACATACAAGCACAAACATTAGTCTCTTGACGCCGTGGTCATGTATCCTTGTCAAATTGACATTTGCAGGGGTCTATATGTACATACTGCTTGAGTACTAATTACATATAGTAGATGATTAAACATTGGAAAGGACAAGGGGAAAAGTGTTGAAAATTACACTGTGAGTGGCTGAGGAAGTGATAAAAACTATCTCATCACCACCAACTTTCACAATCATCTTATAAATATGCAAAGGATTGCAAATTAAGGGTTTACAGGGACCAATCATTTGTCATGCTGGCAAAATCTCGTGCAGGTAAAATACTTTGAAGGTATTCATTTGAGCACTTATTTGGGAACATGTAAACCTACAGAACATGAATATATGGAGAGAACTTATTTTCCATTTATTCACGGTCATATCTGAAGAGGTTTGCATGGAAGGAAAATACTAAAAAAATATAAATGATTGGAGGTGTGAGACTAGAGCCTGAGAGATGAATTAAAGGGGGAAAGGGAGACTGCATACCGGATTTAGTGTCACTGTTGGAATTTTTGGAAGACTTTTTCCTGCCTTTGGAATCCGTCTTGTCGTTTGAAATGGCATCATCACCCGTCACGGATTCGGATGAATCACGGAAATTGTCATCTTCCAGGAGAAGGTCACAGGAATTTTCTTCGTCACCAAAGTTCGTCTCACAGGGAGAGGTGAGGAGGTCAGAATTTGGCGGTGTTGTCGTCGTTGAGTCAGGGTCTGCATCTGAAAAAGTAGCAAACTTGGCTGAAAAGGTATTGAAGGGAAAGGGGTTACGGAACAATCAGCACGTTGTCCCATTGGGAATCTATTGAAGAGTTGACATGTCATGCCATGACGTCGTGGAAAAGCAATCAGAGAAAATTCTGTTTGCTCTCTGTCTTTGTATTTTTAATTTTATTTAAAATGTTCCAACACAGGGAAAAAACTTGCTGGAAATACATGCTCTCTCCTCTCTCTCACTCACTCTCTACCTCATGTGAATTCACTATCTACTTTAAGTATATAAGATTTCACATGTCAACATTCCACGAACCCTTTTCTCGTATGCATACACAAAAGTGTTACGCTAAAGCTTCCCGGCAGCCTCTCTATGTATCTATCCATCCTTCCACATATGCACCACCTTCTACTGAACCAAGGGTGGGCTGTGCGGCAGGAATAAAATATATTATAGTGCAGCAATCTTACAAAATGTCCTCAAGATTTTGAGTTCACTTCACCCATTCATCATCCAGCATCACATCAACTATGCAAACATTACATTTCTCAAGCACCGGCAAAATTTCCAGAGTAAACAAATAACTTAAACTAGATGGAAGCTTTTGCATTAGAATATACTCTGTACACACACAGTGCACGTACATATGCTTGTAGTAGTCATGCCTACCTATCTCAACTTGTTACTCCCACTTCTTCCGAGCTTCTCCCTGCTACATTTATAGCTACATAAGTTAAATGCCATCAATTCCTCATTACACACTACCAAATTCTACCTGCTTCCCTTTAATTAATTTTGTCTTCTCAAGTGCAATGCTACTATATATAGTTATTTTCCCGGACCTTACTGCTCCAAAATAAACCGTCCCACCCGGCATTAATCCTTTGGTAAGGACGGGAGAAAAGAGCATTTACAATACAAGAGCAGCGTGTAAGTAGCACAAACACCTTGTTGGTATTAAATCACCTTTCCCTCCTATTATGGTTATCCTTCCTTTCAAATCTCACCCAGCAATAATGGTGTATAAAGGAAAAAGCAAACTTGTGAGAAAAGTTTTGACTATTCTTTGCTGTCATTGTACACCTAATTCTTTACATGATGCTGTACGAGTACAAAATTCCATTGAGGCATAAATCACGTACATTACAGACTAATAGGATGGATAATAGTATCGAAACAAAATTCCTTCGTGCTTACTTTTAAAAGTCAATTATTTACGTGTAGTTACTTACACTAAAAGAGGAAATGTCAGGCAATTATATGTACATACATGTGGGGAAACATTTTAAATACAATAATCATATGGCTCCCTCAAACAGACAATTTTCGTTGCCTTGAAACGAGCCATGAAAAGTGTCAAATCATTTGATGAAAAAAACGTGTCACTATTATTGTATACACTTTTAGTATGGCAAGATTCTTGGATAGTTACAGATCTATTGGTAATAGAGAGAGAGAGATAGAGAGGGAGAAAGATGTGAATAGAGAAGAATTAAAAGTGAAAATACTTAAAAGTTAGCGTACCGTGGGCATCTTTGAATGTAAACCGAAAGTTTGTTGATGTCTGATGGGTGGAGAGTAAATCGGGAGGAAATAAATTTTTTGACACTGACGCTAAACCACTATGTTTTCCAGTAAATTTATTAGGATCAAGAATGTTTTCAACGGAGAAGGATAACTTCCGCATTGGATTCCCTACACTTTCAATCCTTGTGATACCTGCCGCATGTCCGACATGGTTATTTCCACTACCAACACTACCCGATGAGCTTCCGTTGATTTGATGGTGATGATTGTTATTTGCACTGAGACATGTGCCCAGGACACTGTCATTATTGTTATTATTATTATTGTTACTCAAATCAACGGGTTTACTAAGTTCGGATGAGCACAACTCCATGGGCTCTTCATGTTTGCTAAGCCCGTCCACACTTTTGATACACTCGTCGTCGTCCGAGTGGGACCCAGAGACACTGTCCATTTTAACCATTGAATCACTAGGACAAAATTATGTTTCAAAAAATTCCAAGATTTTTCCAATGCTTCTGAAATAGTAATAATTATTATTGTAGATGTATGATGATTATTATATTGTTATCAGGGAAGTTAATTGTGATGCGTTCCAACGTTTCAAGCAGGATTACATGATGTATAGGAGGGATGAATAGAAGTTTGATTGTGAGAGGAAGAAGAAAGAGATTTTGCTGACAACAAGTGAATTTCGACTCAGAAAGTGACTTGATGAAGTGATGAAGTTTGAGTTGTGAGAGAATTTTTTGGTCTCGTTATTATTGTTGTTGATGGGAAAAGTTTTGCTGGGGTAAGTTAGGAAAGCTATGTAAGATGATGAAGTGCGGTGGGACGAAAGAATGACAAGATGACAAGTTTTGACAAGCCAGTCGGGAATGACATGGAGTTTTAAGTGTGAACTTTGTATTTATATAAATGAGTGGAATGAGGATACTGAATGTTTGTACGGCAGAGTGTGAGTGTGTATGTGTGTAAGTGGATGGGTATTGCGCGCGATTATGTTCCAAGTTGGCGTGTAATAGCAGGGGAACAGTAATTTTTCGACTTTCTTTCGCCCCGTTTTTGTTCCCATTGATGATCGTGCCGGATAGGAGGAGATTCCCGTTGAGCTCCGGGCCAACCCAGCACACTCCTCGTCCTCCACAGCCTGCCATGCTCAGTTTCAGAGTCGGGCCGACCTACTCGTTTATTGCTTACTTGACTCTCATCCAATTATTATCCATAGGCTCCTAATGGGATTCATAGTTCCTCCCTGGATAACTCAGCAGACGCTTTGTATACACCTGGCCACTGGCTAGTTCAGCTTTACATTCCCAATATTTCATTGTAGATATTATGTTTCGTAATTTCTCTATACTATTACAATATTACCACCATGCACATGGACGCACTCCTATTGTGTTAAAAGCTTTACAGACACGCATGAGCCACCATCTATCAATTTTAAATAAGGAGACTTAATTAGAACTTGAGACATTTTTATACATGTGGAGAATAATGAGAGGGAAATTATTATGGGAGGAAAAAAATAAATTGTGAAAAATAATTTATTTCCTAAATTTTAAAATGTCGTATGCATGTATTCAGGTGAAAAGAATTATAGAAAGTGCACCCAGGGATTTTTCATTCCATTGATGTGTATGTGTGTGTTCTGAGAGCGTGTGTTTGATTGCATTGAGGAGGTGAGTGGATATGGTTGGGAGTAAGTTGATGGTTAGATGGAAGGGCAAAATAATCGGTTGGACTCGAGGGAAATGTATAAGTAGAGTAGTAGTCGAGATGGTGTACAGGCAGAGGCTGTGAGATCGAAATCCAATTAATGCTGAATGATTGAGATGCAAATAAGCGAGTTTAAGGTCTATTGACCTCTAATTCGCGTGAAATTTAACGGAGGCATTTACCCATTCAGTCTGAAATGGCGATTTTTCTGGTGTGCAAACGCGATTAAATAGTGGGAGCAAGAGAGGCGCTCATCCGTGGAATAAAGTCATTTTGGGATAAATAGAATCGGAATTGGACAAGGGAGCGATGTAGCGTAGATGTGCGTCTGCGGCATAATACCCGGATTATTCGCTTTCCTAGACCGCTGCCATAATAGACGTGTGCGTATAAGCGTATGTATATAGAATGTGTACCACTTTCAATGGATGTATTTATAAGAGAATGCTCGAGCAATGGGACTGGGGTTGAAGTTGTGTTCAAATACGTAAGTGTTTAAGAAGTGTGTATGTGTGTGAGAGAGAGAGAAAATGTGTTTGTATGTGCATGTTATGTGCATGAACTCGGCAAATAAATACTTGGGGCAGGTACTGGCGATAGTTGAAGCGAATAATATAGAGGAATGCCGAGCTGTGAAAGAAGTGATTGACAACGGCTCAGCCATGAGCATTTGTTTCTAATTAAAACGTCAGACGTGTTTTCAGTACTGAATTGCTCCCTGGATTCTCCGCTCAGCCTCTAATTTTTTCTCTTCTGAACAGTTAACTTTGTCTCTCGTCAGCTTGTCACTCTCAGTTCAATTACTTAGTGAGCGAAAATTAATTACCTAAGCAGAAGTGAATGCGCCCGGGTGGTGAAACGCAAGAGACCATCATCATCTTCGTCGTGGCATGGAGTTAGACACCGCAGATGATTAGTAGACCTATTTGCCTTTTATTACTATTATTTTTTCTTAAAAAAAACTTTCTTGGTCTTCTGCCTAACTTTTCGCTAAAATTAGGCATGCACAATTCACAAAGTTAATTTCCTGTACTGGAAATTAGACAGCGGCCTTATTACATGCTTGAAATAGCATTTTTTCCCTCTCCTCATCCTACTCACAACTTTGCGCTTTATTAGATGACTTATTTTCACGCCCCAAACGAATTTTCATTTCCCATAATTACCTAACTTGATATTCTCTTTCCTACCTCCATCTCTCATGCGTCTTGAGCAAGCGAACATCCAATCTAAACCACTACTTTTATTTCCCCCACAGTTCTGTGCATCCTCCAGTAGTCGTCCGGTACCTAACTCACGTTCATCCATAAATGCCCACAGTCACATTTATAAAACATCCTCTCATTCTCTCCCACGAAAATCTCCAGATTTCAACACAGATTCAGCTCATCCTCTCCACTTCAACTTATTCTACACGATACCATAGTCCCTTCCAATTCTCATTTACCACAAATTCTGAGGAAACTCTCCGACGGTATCACTCCCGGGGAGACTTTCTCCATTTCATTCAACTGAGAGAATGAAAAGTGCTCACCAAAACGGCTTCACAGCCCAGGACTGGTCTGTACAGCCATCTGATCCCCTCACTAGGGATGTTTAGCGTTCCACAGCAAATTGGACAGACAAATTACTCGGTTTTTCAAGACAAATGATTATGGTGTAATGCCAAGGAAGAAGAGTCGGCAAAAAGCAATCCTCGGTTCCTACCCACCACTGAAATCATTAGTGGTAAAAGAGACCCGTCCCTAGCCCAACTCCTTCACGCCAGATTTGGATCATATCACCGAAACACGATCTACAGACCATATTCCCATTGACATTTTATCGCATTCCTTCCTAATTATTTCCTGTTCGCTCGTCTTAATATCCCATTACGAACTCACTTATTCTTTACTACTCATTGCTCTCTCACAAATCGTACCATGCCATTCACCCACTCAATCACTGGTAAAGACTCTAATAAGTGCGTCCTTCCATCAGACACATATCCCACACTTTTCCCATCATCCTAGTCGCTTTTCATCCAAAACGACGACAGCGACATTTACTGGACAAAATCCACACTTTCCCCTTCAAGTCTTTGTGCAGCTTTTCCCCTTCTCAATACTCTACTAAATGTTTGGGCGTACGTACATAATGTGGCATTTAGCTGTAATGAAAAGTGATACAGCAACATAGATTATCTCACACGTTTCGCTCACTAGCTTAATGACCCCTTACTATCCGGAGATCTAATTACATAATTATTATAGTTCAGTTTACAATAATTTCTCTAATTGCTACTCGTTAACCGCCTCATTGCGTGGTGGAATTGCATTTAGGTAGGTAATCTTTAGGGATTTCATAGGAGCATATAGTGCTCCATTTATTTTCCTATGCAAGTGTTTATATTGCATATTAGACAAATGCTACTGCGCTTTCACTTTCACTGCTCGCAAGTAAGAAAGCAATTTTGTGCGAATCGTTTGACGACTATTTATTGTGTTATACTTCACTGACAATGAGTCAGTGCAAACTATCGCTGCATTACTCTCATGGAAGACCCACCAACATTTAGAGCTATTATTAATTATTTAGCCTATGAGTTTACTTATACAATCCTCCTACCCTGTGATTCCCAGTACTTTTACAATTCCAATATCTATGGCATGGGCCTGAGCACTCTATTGGAATCATAATTATTTGAAATTATTTCTAAAAACTATTAATGAAAAGGCATCTTATACGAAAACTGCTGGCCAAGGCAACTATCCTCCCATGCTTAACAGTTTCAATGAAAACCAAGGTGGTAAATCCATCCATTTATCAAGCAAAAGTCACTTTTCTTCTTAATGGATAACGTAATGGAAAAGCCTTAGCTGGGGTGAACGGAACTTTTTTTCCCAGAATTTCTCGGGGGTCTTCATGGTAGCTAATTGCCTCGAAATAGGGTAAATTTAGGGGGAGAGGTCAGAAAATTTTAAAACTAAAAATTATCTGTTCTACCCAGGATTTTTGTACCCCAACAGCTCATACTCCTTTCCCTACAACTCTGGTCCTCGAAGGATAAAAAATTTAAGTAACATCAATTCTGAAAGCTAAAATGTTACACTTTGAGAATCTTTCATCCTTATGACTCTACGTTGAGTGTAGGAGTGTAGCAAAAGTTATAGCAGATCAAAATTCCTAAATATTTTCAGGATGTTTGCAATGGATTTCGAGGTCTCATAATGAAAATGGTTAAATTTTCGGTACCCCTAAAAAAAATACCCACAATTTTCTGGACAAAATACAATTTTTACCTTGCACCCCCATTACAGCACTTTTTGAGGCGGCAAGCCTCTGTAAACGTTGTCACTCCATTTAACTAATGTTGATAAATTTGACAAATGGCGTTATTGCAGCTACCATGGTAACAGCAGAGGCAAAATTTTTTTTGACCAAGATGTAGTTTACCATGGTGCTTCTCATGATTGAGTTAAAAAAATTAATTCGCGACTTCATTTTTTGCCAAACGCGGGATGTCCGCGAAATGGGTTCAAGAACTAACTGTGCGTTGTGTGAACGGGGAACGGCAGTATTTCACTCCTACAGATACAGAGGTAAGGAGTTAGTGATATTAACCCTTTGACATAGCGATTTTTTGTTGCCATAATGCAAACCATATGAAATAGTTTCCTGAAAATCAAGGAACTTTGGTAGGTTGCAAAATTGACTACACTCAACACAGAGGCATGAATTTGGAAGATTCTGAAAGATTAGGTTTTTACCTTTCAGAATTGTATCTACACGAATGTTTACTATCACGTGAACCGAAGATATAGGGGGCTGAGTATGAGCTATTGGGGGTATAAAATTGTCCCTTAATTTGGGTAAATTCAGGGTCCGTAGACAGGTGCCCCAGTCTTGCGTTTTTGTGTGTTTTTGCATCAATGACACTTCATTTTTGGACAAAATATGAATGGACGCGGAAATGGGCAAACTGACCGTTGTGCGATGCCTGTATGCGTGTTCACTGAGTTCGCTACTGTCCCCTAAAAATATTTATAATCAAATTATTATGTCTGAAAAGAACTTTTAGCTAATTTTTTTTCTGGTTCAGCAGGAGGTTTAGGACTGAATTTGATTCGAAAGGGGAAAGGGATACTTCGTAAGCCGAGAGGATATTCGCTTGCATGTTTGTGTATTGAAAATACCTCATTACAGATAATCTGAAAACATCCATAAAATGTACTGAACCGCCGATCAACGTAAACGAGCTCCCCAGTGATCAAGATCCTACATACTAGCAATAGGGGTAACGTAAGCACTTGAGTGTATAATCCTCCACGTTGTTGTTTACAACCTCTTAGAAAAATCCTAGATGGTGTTTGAGCCTAAAACGGGTAGCGGTGACGAAATCGGGTGGAAAATTTCCAATCTCCCCTGTTTTTCTCCTTGTAAACAAATTTGTTCTGAACGTCTGATTTTAAACACAATATAAAATCTTACTGCACAGCACTTTCAAACTTTGATTTTGTGAGCTCTTAAAAACTTGTTTATATTTTTTAAATGAATTTTATTTTACAATAGTGTTGGTGCGGTGTGAAATCCGAGTTTTAAGTTATCAAAGTGAGAATTTTAGTACATACCCATCTTTGTATTTATACATATATACACTCCATTATTCCCTTTGTCTGAACAAGTATTTGATTTGTTATTTGTTATGTTGCATGCTGCTTGGATAGCTGTTTGCTAAATTCTTAATTTGCCACATTTATACGGGAAATTTTTTTAAAAGAATTTAAACTCGCAATAATTTACATGCTTGAAGAAGTCCCTCAAAAATACACTTTTAATTGCAATAAACTAAACATATTTACTGGGATGTCAGCCAAAACACAAAAGGTCCAGGCCTGTTGCCGTGACTGTGACCACTATACTGTCAGTTCCCAAGGGTCATGAGAATTTCATTAAGTAAAAGGCCTCAGGATTGTAATGTATAATAACAAATTATTGTTCATTTTGTGGATTTTTGTTGTGATAAGCATTTTGTCAACATTTTCTTCAACGATGTTTAATTTGTCCCCTGAAATTCTGTTTGCTAATATTTTACCGATTATTGGATACTAGATCAGTAGTAATTTGTCTAACTTAATGTCATCACACGTGCAAGACGAAACAGTAACTTACAGAGCGAATAAAAAAATTCGGAGCCACAAGATAACATAATAAGCTCGTTATTTAATCTTTCGACAAGAAAATGTACAATAATATAGGTTGGCATCAAAATAAAAAATCATTGCCCCGCGATAAAAAAAAACTGAAGACTGCATTGTTAATAATCCTATTAAAACTCTGCAGCCTATAACACTAATGCAGGTAAATCACGCTACAACATTCCAACATCAATAAACAGACGCAAATAATAATTATAATGTGAAAGCATGAAAGCAACATAAATGAATGAATGCCTTCAGCAGAAGTCATCGGGTTTTTGCAATTAAAACCGGCAAATACTTAAAGTAGTGCACTCAATGCTCATTTATTATTTACTACATACTTTTAGCTGCATTTGAGTTTACTTTAGTGTATTAATTTAATAAGGGAAGAATTCAATGGAAACCGTAAAACAAATTCCCATTCATGCATCCAATATTGCCTTTTAACCTGCACTTACCTAAATACTTTGCACTACTTTGCATTTAATGCAAACACTTCTCTCTGACTGTACATATTTTACGATTCTCACGCTCCTCTCAGAACAATTGCAATAAGTATATACATATAGTGTACGAAAAGAGCATTATCACTCAATACGAGATAAAGATGAACTTTATGTGCAACGACGATAAGTAAATGCAGCTCATGTGAAGGATATGGCACCAAGGCACCAATGCCGAAGCCAGAATGTGTCTGGGATACTCTGAATGTCTTTGCTAAATGATAAACCGTAACTGCAGTTATTGTATTGACTGAGTGAGTGAGAGTGAGAGATAGAGCTATAGGTATAAATGTTGGCAAATTTCTGCATGCTTCATCTGTCGTAAGATGGCGGCCGATCCAGGAGTACACATCATTTCAATTTCTCCCTTTTATTTCTCAAAATTTGAGTATTTTTCAGTTAAATATGTCGTTTATTTACATTAACCTTAGTGAGCAAGTTAATTTACAAGAATGCCACGTTGTGGCAAACGATCCAAGAACCGGAATCAGGGATATTCCAGCAGCTCAGGTAAGTCCATTGAATCATGTCTATTTTCATGGTATATGCAGGACTGTTTGAAAATAGCACATCGGGAATGATTGAGTTTTTTGCAATGCTCTTTGTTTAAATTGGGAAGTGCTTATTATTGAGTCAGCAATGATACTTTGTTTATTTGCTCATGTTAAATGTCATTGTTGATTTTATTTTGTAATCATAAAT
>JAQFXU010000693.1:0-43636 GCA_034693705.1 Spatulosminthurus flaviceps | reverse complement strand
TTTGCAATAAATGTCAATAAAACATTTAATCTTAATTCTCAAAGCATCTTCGTTATGCTTTTTTTGCTTTTACTTGTCGTTTTTGTGATTGCCACTGAAGGACCAAATCGATAATTATTTACGTAAGTTATAAGTTATATTATCGGACCAAAATAGAAGATTTACTTCGTTTATCGTATTTTAAAAAAGCCGGGATTAATTATGATGCTCTGGATGGAAACTTAGTACAGTTTTACCATTTAATTGCTCAAAAACCACGACCCACACAGAAATACGGTCGGTACCGTTGAAAAGCTCTTGCCGAGAGCTTTCTTTCAGAGCTGCTGCATGAAAATCCGAGGGAATCATCATAGTGTAAAATATAAGTCCACCCCCACAGTTTGGTTTGCGTTCCTCCTGCATGCATACGCTTTTTAAATCTAGTGAAAACCATGAAAGAGAGTAATCCATTTAGCACCATTGTGTGTAAATTCACTTTAGGCCCGTTGGTAGCCCCTATGGTAAAGATGGCAGGGAGTTGAAATATTTGCTAAATGATGAAGATAGATGTGATACACAAAAAAACTATTTTTACCATATTTAGTGACAAACTTCAGTTTTTGTCACAAACAAAGTGTGTAGCAAGAGGGAAAATCTTCTATTGTGCGGGCTAATGATTATTATTAATAGTATTACTATTACTTATATTTAATAAATCCTGGCGAGAATATCTGATTAAGTAAAGCTTAAATTCGTAACATTATCTTAACCACGGAGTACCATGCGTCACTGAGAAATGAGACCTTTATACAGTATGTAACACATGTATGGTCACTTGAACCCAAAGAAGCATCACCTATTTTACTTGCTCCCATGAATATGCATAAAAAACAGAAAATGTTGTAAAGTATTGACAATCCACTTGGGAAAAATATCGCAGCTGTCATCGTACGACATGTTATTGTGGAGTGTCTAATCAATTTCGTATTAAAGCAAATTAAGAACCACAACGGATCCTGCAGGCTGCATGTTATCATAAAACGGTTCTCTTTGAATTGCCTATTAATTGGACAAGTGATAAGATAGATAGACAAACTGGGAAATTTATTTTCAATTGCCTTTTTCTCGTCCTAATTTGATTAGATTTGCTTAATCTTGCCCAATCACAACTAGCAGGATACAAAAATAGATGCATGTGCACGTTGGTTCAACTCTGGTCCAGCATCTGTGAATCCGCAACGTGGAGGGAGGATCTGGAAATAATTTCATGGATAATTGAGCCGGAACTTGTTGAAAATAGTAACCTGTGCAACGTAAAATTGTCCGAGTCTGTCGCAGGATTTGAGTTAGGGAACTGCTTCTGAAATTGAAGCTCATCATGGCTTTGGGAATTTCTAATGGCGTGCTTCTCCTTACGGCATTTGTGGTTTGGTTAACTTATTTTATTTGGTGAGTTGATTCAAAATTTGAGTAATAATTTTGCCGAATGTCTATATTGTAATAATCTATTCATATAAAAGTACGCGTAGTAGTAAACTTTAATGGTTTGGATGATTAAAATCTCAGGAGTCGAAAGCGCGTACTAAATCAATGGAAACGTTTGGGTATTCCTGGACCTGAGCCTAATTTCTGGTTTGGAAATGCCAAGCAGCTGCCCTATGGACGACTTGTATGTTATTGATACATAATAGCTGAAATTTTAATGTGACCTTGACAATAAAATTTTATTTTAAAAATCATATTCAGGATTCCAATAAAGTCATCTTCTGTGTTTTGTATAATTATTATAGGATGTCCTCAGCGTCTTAGAAAATATGAGTAAACAGTATGGACGAGTTTTTGGATACTTCATTGGACTTCGACCACAACTCCAAGTTACAGATGCAGAAATTGTCAAAGAAGTATTTGTGAAGCAATTCTCCAATTTTGTGAACAGACCGGTGAGTAACGAAGCAAAATTCCTGCCTAAGCATAAAAAAATATTAGGTCCCATGCTGAAATGAGAATATGAGTATGTACATATTCTTGAAATGTATGTATGTATTTGTAATCAGGACTCTCAGCAAACGGAACACAACTTGGTTCGACTCCGTGACAATGAGTGGAAGGAAAGCCGAAAGATCTTGAACCCAATGTTTACTACGAAGAAGCTAAAACAGGTTTGTTAACACTTATACGAATAAAAGCGAAATTCCCCTATACGTTTCCGAATACACTGATGTATTTTTCTCTGCAGCTTGCCACCATGATGAATGACGTTGAGAATACCCTGATGGAAATCTTGGATGAAAAGTGTGAGAAGCAGGAAAGTGTCCCAGCATATAAAACCTCGCAAGGACTCACATTTCAAATCATCACCAAAACTGCTTTTGCTATGGACGTGGACTGTCAACGGAATGAGAACGTTCGTGATAAAATTTGATATTGATCATTTTGAAATTGATGTTTTAGATTGCCTTGGTATTTGTAAGTAATAATAACAAAACGTAAGTCCCACCATTTGATCTTTGTAGGATCCGTTGTACACGAGTGTGAAAGCCTGGCTGGCCTATCCTTTCAGCATTTTGATCTTCCTCATAGTCATGTTCCCAGGCATTGGAAGTTTCTTCCGTTTCCTTTTGAGATTTGAGACTCGGAATAAATTTTGGGGAGAGATGCATCAACAAATCCGAAGTATTATTCGGTATCGCCGGAAACACCCCGAGGTAGAAATTGCTTCCTTATTTTACCAGTGCAGTACTTAATTTGAGTATCAACTGAACGTTTTTGGCACCCAGAATATGTACAGAAATTAAAGCTAATAATCAAATGCATTACTTGCTCCTTCTCTGCTTAGGTATTACAAGGAAAACAAGATTTGCTTGGTTTGATGCTGGAAGCTGCATCTGGAAATCATGAGGTCGCAAAAGAACTTGTGGTTGACATTCTCAAAGATGAGGATGAACTTGATAGCAACTCAAATGTTGCGAAGGAGTTACCTAAGAAATCTAATATTGCAGAACAGATGCGTCAGGGAAAATTTTTAATGACAGGTGATGAACCAAAGTGTTTGATTTTGTATGTTATAATTGGATAAAAAATCAATGCTGGAACAAAATTTTAATCGTCTTTAATTACTTGACTTTCAGATACTCAAATCGTGGATAATATCATCTTATTTCTCGTGGCTGGATTTGACTCAACTTCGAATACTCTAGCTTTTGCCATGTATTTATTGGCGAAGCATCCCGAAATCCAGGAAATTGCTTATTCAGAAGTGGTGAATGAAATTGGAGATTTGGTATGATGCATTAACTCGAGAAAATAAATTTAGGAATCATTCCAATCAGGCATTTTGACTTTGACCATGTATTTCTGTTTAAATAAAATCAGGAAGTCATCACAGCTGAAGATTGTAAGAAGTTAAAATACATTGAACAGATCATTTACGAAACTTTAAGGTTATTTCCACCCGTGCCTATGTAAGCAGTGTACATTCATTCTATCAATCAAATCAATGGTTATCGATCAAATGAGTCTCTTCAATTTTAAAGATTTACTTCACATGTAATCGAAATTCTACAGATTTTTGCATCGGGAATGTAAGGAAACTGTTACCATTAAAGGATTTACCATCCCCAAGGGGACGATTGTGGAAACACCACCGTGGGTTTTGCACCGCGACCCGGAATACTGGCCAGAACCCGACAATTTTGATCCGGACAGGTAATTTTACATACGAAAAAAATGTAGATTAGTCCCACTTTGTCGCGTTTCGTGCCCTCATAGTTGTTCATGTTTTACTTGGAATCTGTTCATTGCTTCTATTCAGGATAATTAGTGATGATTTTATTTCCAATATTTAACTTATCAATTGTGATCTTTGAATAGATTTGCTCCCGAGAATCAGACTGAAGTCCAAAAGTTTGCCTTTGCTCCATGGGGATTAGGACCTCGTATGTGCATTGGGGCTCGCTTTGCTCTTATTGAGGTAAGATTATTCCATAAAATTACCTGATAGCATTGTTCATTTGGAACAAATTAAAAATTTCATTTTCTCCTTTCAACAGGCTACCACCGCTTTGGCCAGGATCATTAGATCTTTCAAAGTTATACCATCCAAAGATTTCAATGTAAGTAGAAAATATTTACCTTTGTTTTTGTGGAGTGAAAAAATTATAATATGATCTTTATTACCATTTTTATTTTCAGCCTGATTTAAAAGTGGAAGTGAAATACATTCTGCTTAATCCTGCTGAGGAAATCAACATCGCCTTACTTCGTCGCTAAGTTTTTCACCCACAATTTTCGTTTGTAACTGTGCTTTTTTGTCAAGTTATGGAGAAGTTTGTAAATAATATGTTTTCTTCTAATGCAAGTAAGAGGTGGGTCTTTGTTTTTTAAATTTCTGCTCAGTAATTACTTTATTGAATGTGTATAATGAAGGGTAAGTACGAAAATGTAATAATTTATAAATACAAAGTAGGAAAGTATGGAAACATGTTAATAAATTAAAAGAAATAGAAATTATTCAGTATATTCAGGCATAGTTTTTTTGCATAATTGTTAACGCTTCACCCCATGAATCCCAGAAGGATGTTAATATGTACTCAAGGTGTCCTGGAGTTTTCAACCGTAAACTTGGAGTGGTTTATAATCCTTGTTACCACCGTACCACGTAGGAATAGCTTTGGTTGGTAGCCATTTTTGAAGTGCGGGCTTCCATTTTGCTGGATTTGGTCCATGCAACTCAACATTATCGAATAAATTTCCTAGGGTCGGTCGGAGTGATTCTAATGCAGCACTCACGACGGGGAATACTAAAAAAATTGATTAAAATTGGAGAATATTATGCTCAAAATTCCACAATGGTCACATTAGTCAAAATTATGATCCCGTCGCATCTTTCAAATTTTTGTCTACATTTTGATCGTTTTGTTCGAGAATTTGTTTAAAATTTTAATTACGTCCACATAAAACTCGAAATTCGGGCTACTCACCATTGATACCAATGACATGTCCTACAGTCAACCCCAGCAAGTCACCGTACTTTCTCATGAGATCCACCACATAAGCTACAGCTAATAGTAAGCATTAAATGAATTACAAATATTAGCATTAATTCACTCATTCACTGATTACTCTGCAATCTGCAACAATGCCAATGATACAACAAGCGACAAAAATTCTTTCACCCTATAATCAATCTGAAATAAGTAGGTTTATTAATTGAAATTTGCACATAAATTTGAATAATAAAACTTGTTAGCCGTAAAACTTACTGGGAATATGGGTTGCTTGATTGAGATCTAATCCTTCACAGTCGCCAATCAAAAATGCAGTTCGAATTTCTTTGGCTGGGGTATCTTTGGCTATCATACTGCAATGATACAAAGTAATTAATTATATTTATTGTAAGCATATTCTGTTTTTAAGGTTTAATAAGACACTATACAAACTCACAACGTAAATGTTGTGCCCAAAATTAATGTGATTGTATTCAGTGTCATACAGATTGTCTGTAATAATTAATACATACCTCTTAATGATCTTATGACACGCTTGAAATAAGTAAAGGGTTAAATTTTGGGCTGCCTCAGGTCCTTTCATTATTTGCTCGCGAACATCAAATCTTCCAACCTCCGCAATCCAAACTTAAAAAAAGGAAAAGAAGCTCCAATTAATTATTCTTGGTGCTATGAAGATTTCATCTTACATAAGCTCTTATCAGAATATATTTTTTATAGAATAAATATTCCATTATGGCATATGTAAATAGATTACCTGGCTCGTCCTTAAAATCATACCCAGACAGATAATAAGGAAACTTCAGTTGCAGCTCTCGAGGAGCAACCCAGCTATCCACTTCTTTCAAGTGCTGCATCGTTTGCTATAGCAGTTAAAATATACGTTATGATTATACAAGCCACCATTAAAAGTTCAAGTAAATAAATACAAATTAACTATTCTAAAACTGTACTTACCTCCAGAGTGTAATTTTCATAGAATTTAGACTTTACAAAGAAGCTATGGATTTTATTAAAAAATGCCATTGATAGTTCTTCCTTCTTCATATTAAGATCTTCCTCCGTAATGTTAAAAGACGAATGAGTAGTCATGGTCGCATTATCTTCAGCCCAAACAACGGGGTTGAAGCAAGCGACCAGGAGGGGTAGAAAAACAATTGGCCACATTTTAAAATTTTGGAAAACTTCACACAAAACAATAATTTTTCCTTATAATTCAGCAAACTGTAAAACTCAGATGAAAATTTATTCCTTAGACATGGTATTTATATACCCAAATATCAGTCCTCCCTAAGTCTCCTTCAGGTCCATAGCCTTGGTGCCCTTGCATTAAGCATTCAATTTTTAAAGGTTAGGGGAGGAAAAATCCTGGGAATCTGAGAAACACTTTCCTTTACAGTAGCAGTCTTCATTTGTTCTTGTCATCACTCTGCATGTTGTCATAAGATTAGTAGCGTCTTACACTTGAGCCATTACTACATGTAAGTATATAGACACTCGCGACAATTTTTTAATGAGCAGTTATTATACATTGCGATGGTCACGAGTACGAGTCAACCGTGATTCCCAAGAGGTTGCAACAAGAGCAAAAGACAAACCCACAAAATAGTGCACAACTATAGCTACGTACATAATACAAATGAAGTTCCATGGAGAGCAGTTTCCAGAGTAGCGTTATGGTCATAATCAATAGCATAATATTTGATGAGTTTAGAGAATAAGTTTTGACCTTTCAATTCCATAATATAATTTCCTCTCAAGTATTAGTGCTAAGGGCATGGGATTTCCGACGTCAGGAATCAGAAATGCTTTTTAGTTGTCCATTTGGTTGTCAATCGGCTATTGTTATTTCCTCAACTAATACAAAATGTCCATATGTATATGTGAACCTGTGAACTTCAGGATGCGACAATATGATTTACATTGTAAAAATTATTTAGGAAGGAACAATAATTTCCTTTTGCTGGCCTCCATACGTGTCGTAGACTTAAGATATTATTGTTAAATGCGTTTTCTGTATGCATGGTTTAACAACAAAGATAGTAGTAATTAATGAGCGGGACAAGCGAGTATAGTGTGAGATCATTAAATATTCCTATAGCTTACAGTTAATGCTTGGATATAATAATAATAATAATTATTGTTGTCACTCTATCTTCATAGCCGCTCTGCTATCGCCTGCCATACAGCGATATTCATATATGCCAACGAGCTTGACTTTATACATGCAAAAGTAATTAAATAACATGCATAAGTGTATTTACTTAATGTGTTCCTTTTAATATCCTTTTGTCATTACTTTTGGCTTAATTTAGTAGATATCCGTAACTTCGTATACATAACGTATAGGAATTCTCAACCTGCTCAACAAGTAAAATTAATTGTAAAAATGAAATACATTTTGTCATCAAATCAATGAATGATAAAAAATTCTGTGAAATTTAAAACGGATACGTTATTAGTATAGTTAAAGCTGTGTAATATAGAAAGTATTTGATTAAGGAGAATGGAAGAAAAAGACAAAACGATATGCTTTTTAAAATCCTCTGGGACTAGTGGCTTGATTGGATTTCTTGAGACGAGTCAGTTGACTCTGAAGTGACTGGTTCTCCATTATTAGACCGTTTTGCTTGGAAAGTAGCTGGAAAATCTGTTAAGAGGAAGGAAGTTTTGAGAGTCGAATAATAGATTAACTGGAGTAATGAATTGATATTTGTGACACACAAAAAAATAATTATTAATACAATCCTATATACTTTTGCTACTGAACTATAGAATGACTACAGTCAGTTGCAGAGTTGTGTTTGTTTTATCCTAACCTTTGGACTACGCTTTGAATTCTGTGGACCCACTCTTCCAGTTTGTTGTTCACCTCAATGAGAGCCAAGGCATGGGCCTTTTCAGCCTCCTTTTCCGCCTCCTTCGCTTTACTCTCATGTTCTTTCGTAGACTCTTTCTTCTTCTTTTCCTTATTAGCTTCTTTCTCTTCATGTTCAGGTTTCTTCTTCTTCTCTTCCTCCTCCTCCTCAGGTTTCTTCACCTCCGTTTCAGGTTCCTTCTCTGTCTCTTCCTTTTCTTTCTCAGCCTCCTCTCCTCCTTCCTTTTCTTTCTCCCCAGAGTCTTTTCTTTCTGGGGTAGTTTTCTTCTCCTCAGGATTTTCAGCACCTTCAGGTTCACTTTCCTTCTCATCCGACTCCTTCTCTTCCTTTTCTTCATCTTTTTCCTTCTCAACTTTCTCCTTTGACTCGGGCTCCTCACCCTCTGCTTTTTCTTTGTCCTCAGCCTCTTCTTCCTCATCATCCTCCTCCTCGGATTCTTCCTCTTCATCCTCATCCTCATCAGACTCTTCTTCCATGTGAGTTTCCAGCCAAGTTGTCATTTCTTGGACGATTGCTTCAAGTTCAGTTAGTAAGGATTTAACTTTCTCAGGTTCTACGGCTGGCGTTTGTTGTTGTTGTTGTTGCTGTTGCTGCTGCTGTTGCTGCTGATCTGCATTGTCTTGACGCAATGTGGAGACACAACTCTGCAACTCGACCTTCAAATCTTGCCTACAAAAACACACACAAAACAGAAGAGAAAGCATAAAATTGTAAACTTTGGGTTACCCTGCCCGAGCGAATTTGATCTTCATGTTCCATTTTTCGAATGCGCTCAGACATTTGTTCCTGATTTGATACGTAAATTTGTATCTTTTTCAGTAGCTCTATGTTCTTGCTTGCCGTGGCTTTATTCCTTTGGATTAACTTGTCTTTCTCGGATGCACATGTCAATCTCGTTAGCCTGAAATACTCATTTCATATCTTTCGTTTTAAAGAATATTTTAGCCTAAATATTTTTCGTCTATTTAAACGCATATGGAATTTCAGTCTTCCTTTTTAGGAGCAAATCCCCAATGAATCTCACAATTCCCTAACAAATGGTTCCAGGTGTACGTAATTATTGATACCATTTATTTATGCGTATTTTATACCCATCCTGATGAGTGCATAAATTGTAGGAATTAAATTCCTTGTTCGCTTGAAATCATGCCGTCCATTGCAGTTTCTATAGATTATTCCTTAAAATAAACACATCTACATATACTTTACTTCCTTACCTATATTGATTGGAGGTGTCGTCCAACTTATCTGTCAGCATCTTACATTCCCCACGTAAGTTATCAAGGAGATTATTCTGCGCTTGAATCAGATTCTCCAAGTCTGACATGTCACGAGCTAATAAAAAAAATAAACTCCCGTGCATGTAGTCATCGAATTAAAATCAAGGCTAAAAATTCCAATGTACATTTTGTATCTAAGAAAATATCATTGCATACAATGTTTCTCCTCCATATTTTGAATGATATTAGCAACGTCAGGTTCCTCCGTAGCTCCACCTCGTTCCTTTAGCACGGCGTTCTTTCAAAAAATCATTAGAAATTTTTTGAATTTTTTTCCCTCACCCTGTCCAATTTATTTCCTATATGCCGAAAATACAAATACTCATCCTATTTTATACGAAAGCTCGGAAAATTAACCTCGCGTTGTAGATGTGCAATCGTCTCATTTAACTTAATGACAATTTCTTGAGTTCTAAGTAGATCGTCATCAGAGGACTCCATACGTTCCCGGAGACAAGTGATTTCTGCCTGATTTCGGGATTTAATGTTAACATGTTAAATTAAGTTTTATGGACATTTCATCCTACAATTTATGAATTAAGCGAATAAACTGTAGTCCTGGTCAAATGTCTTAGGTTGGGACCTGGACAATTTATTTCCAGAAGGTTTCCAGTAAATTTCTCTCTCATCAGTGACTTGCATGTCAGCTGACAATTAATTTACCTGTAATTTAGCAACTTCTTGTTTCCCATCCCTCTCCGCCTTCTCCACCTGTAGTCGAGTATTAATGAGTTCCTGCTCCGCATGACTTTTCATGAGTAAAGCTTGACTTAATTCGTGCTGCATGTGTCCTGCGGAATCAACATAAATCAAGTCCAATTACCTTTAATGCTAATGACATTTTTATAACTTGTGCAAATAGTATATCTCAGTCAGAGAGATTTGATGTACCCATTCGAGTCATGTTCTCCTGCCTGAGGTCCTCGATAGTCTGGGATTTGATTTGTACCTCTCGTTTCAGCTCCATTTCCGCCCGTTTCATCCTCTCAAGGTCAAGTCTCGCCCGAGTTAAGGAGTCAATCTCACTGTTGATGTTGCTATTAAGCATTTCAATTTCCTGTCGATACTTCAATTCACAGTTGAGTTTCTCTTCATGCATCTTCTTACAATTCTCAGCAATCAGCTCACGGAGACGCTGTTGATGTCTTTCCAGCTCATCTCTCAAGCGTCTTGTCTCCAAGTCACTCTTAAGTGTATAAGAACGTATATATAAAAAATAAATAAATGAATATAAGAATGCAAGAGAGAGATAGAGGATTAAAGAAGGAACTGAAGAGAATAAAACTGGTCTTTGAGCCAGATTTGACGAAATAAGCAATTTTAATGAATAAATAACAGAAATAAATGAAATAATGTTTTCTGATGTGTGTTTTGTTTAAGTATTGTATTTATTGACTATAATAATTTAAGAGAGCTTTAGCAATTCAATTCATATAAGGTCAAGAGAGAACGCTCATCAAGTTTAATATTTTTCAGATAAGAAATTTTGAAATGTGTCGTACTAGTTTTTCTTTAAGAATATCTTTATGATATCGTATAAGCTACATTAAACTTAAAAGCTCATATATGTCTGATTTAGATTAGGATTAGATATTTTTGGTCACTCTCACGTTCTCAAATCCTTCCCTGTTATTTATAATGTGACTATGTAATGTATTTTGAATGTAATTGTTTTTTAAAGAATGGAAATTATGTAATTTCTAGGTGGTCATCCATCGTAGATAATTCTTCTCCGCTCTGCTTCGCACTGTTTTCCATGCAGGCTAAATATATTTATTAAATACGTGGTGTATACTAACTAACGAAAACATATACGAAAAATAATAATAATATAATCATAAATGGAAAGGATATATTTTTAACAAATGACGATCCTCACCTGAGCTTTTTCCTCTTGCATCGACTCCACCGTATCCAAACTCTTTTTAACCTTTTTTGCAGCATCGTTCTCCCGATCCCGGAGCTCACTCATTAGCTGCTTGAACTTTGACAGAGTCTCCAGCAGATCCTGCTTTTCTCTGTTTTACAAAAAAAATGAGACTATTTAAATGCTGAACGTTACAGTAGATGACAGTTGACGGAATGTGTTTGGTTGTTTTAATTGATTTCATGATGTAATTTTGGACCCATACCTGTTTAAGTTCTCAATCTCCTCCCGATGCAGATCACAATGAGCGTAGGGATTGGGATTGCCTGCTGAGTCATTGAGAAGATGACCATACTCCAAATTTTTATTATTTTTGCTCCGTAACTCAGAAATCTCTTGCTGAGCTAAAGTCAAACTTCGTTTAGCCTGACTCAGCTGAGCCTCCATTTCAGCAATCCTTGACTCCAGGATGACATTACTCGGATCTTTTTTCATGATAGACTTTTTCGATGGGAAGTCCCTGCTACTGCTGCTACTACTACCACCAGTGTGAAAGCTGGACTCTCGATTGCTATCAAGCTTGTAACCATCCGTCTTTTCATCCAATTGGTCAATCATGTTATTGAGCATATCTCGCTTCTGTCTATCGTGTAGTGCCTCATTTTCTGAAATAATATCGCGGACTTTATCCAGCATGTTGCATAAGTCATCCCGACAGTACTTTGTTTCCTTCTCTAACTGTGCAATGTATTCACCTTGTTTGTTGATAAAGTCAAAGAGATCATCTTCACTGGCGCTGGCAGTGTTGTAAGGATACAACTGATTATTCAAAGATTTCGGGGGTGACGGACGGGAGAAGATGGAGCGGAAGTTAAAACGATCCCGAGCCGTGGTTGATGGTGGTGAGGTTGGTGTTGCTAAATCCAAAGCTTTGTGCGTTGGAGAGTTCAAGTCCATTGAAGAGCCCTGCTAAAGAACGTTAAATACACACACAATCTTAAATCTTCGGATTTCTACTAATTACAATAAATTTTGAAATATTTTCAATTATTAGTAACGTAAAGAATTTTTACCTTCGTAGAATATCCATCAAGTAAATTGTGAGATCTGGGGCTTAACATGGTCCGAAGCCTCGTGACCGCTTCTCTATAAGCCACATCTGTGTGATCCACCCCAGACATTTTCCTCTTCCAGTCCATCCCCGAAAAGGAAACGGATTTCCTATAAAGAGAAAAATATAAAAAACAATTAAGTTAATTTAATAACTATGAAATTTTTACAGCAGGGGAAAACGTTCACGAGCAAAGTATACTTATGAAGATTGGATGATTCAGCCATGTGGCAGGTATTCCTTTGTCACGTTTACACACTATGACAACTTTGTCGGAACTGGACATTTTTAGATTTGTGTAATTTATTATGTTGCTTTTCGAGAAGGTGTAAAAGGTTACCTCGGTGGTGCCGAAGCAGGTGCTTTCGGAGCGGAGAGTTTCCTTAAATTGAAGAGATTGTAGGGCGATGGAGTTGTGGATGAATTGGTTGATGGTGGTGAGCCCATGGAAACGACCGGCTTTTGCTTGAATGGTAATCTAAACCTTCCTATTTTCGCACTCGGCAGGGTCTTACTCGTATCATAATCAACTTGATTATCGTGAGTCCTCATCTCTCTTTTCCTTGGATGTCAACCCCCCCAAAGAAATTTGGGTATCAGTTCAGTCCAGTTGCCTGCACTAAACTGAGTCCCGTGTCTTCACTTGGAGGTTTTATCCAGTGAAAAAAAGCAATTTTCAAGGAATCGGTGGTCGTGCGTGTGTGCTCTGGCACCGTATCAGTATCACCCCTTTTGCCTTTTATACACTATGATAATCTACAAAAAGTAAGGAGGAGTAGTGAGTGTACACGAGCAAACTACCCAAGACTTTTGCTCATTTACCTTTTAACTATGTCATTGTAATGAGAGGGAGAGAGAGGAGAAAGAGGGATATGAGCCGAGGCCATGCAGTGAGAAATTGACATGGAAATTACCCGGGAAGGGATATTGAACATAGTATAAAAATAAGGCCCCAACTGTCACGCTCCCATAATCTTTCCTTCATGACAGATATTATCTTCCGTCTATTAATTAACTTTTAATGGAACCACCCATTCATGTACAGTAATCTCAGCGTCGCAGTCTATCAGAGAGACAATTTGAGTAAATGGTACGAGAGCCCTGGTCGTTGTCACAAACAATAGTTTCAATGTGTACCTTTCGTAATGTCAATTTCTCCAACTTTTCTTTCAAATACATATGTATACCTTCCCCCATGGTTTGAATACATGCTTTTATGCATACATTAAAAAATATATTGGGAACTTTTTTTATTTGAGGATTTATAAGCCCAGGTGAGTGTATGTAGGAAAAAATCCCATTTCCTCCAAATGGATAAACCTATCATTCTTATAGAGAATGGATCCTTAATGCATTGTCCCCTTTTTTTGTTAGCACATTTTTTTGGTGAATCGATGGGAATAAACATGATGTGCATGTCTGGGACACATTGACTCTCCATGAACTGGACTCACTGGACAGCAAATGGAAATGCATAAATCTTCTTCTTGTCAGTTCTCCTATACCCTCGCGAAAAATTGTCCCATCGGGTAAATCTCACCTTCCGATCTCCATTACTATAAGTTGATGTATGTATATCTAAATAGATACATATTCCCATAATAATTATGTATATAAATGTAATTGTATTTACAGTTTCCTTGCATATTTTGGTAGTAAACAATAATACAATTTGCTGACCATGGAGAAGATTACCTAAATGGGCATTTTATGTATAGCCCAACCAGCACTCATTCACTCATTCATTCCAATCAACATTAAAATTATGTGTTGACAACAAGAAGTACGTAATAATAAGAAGGACGACATTGCTTTTTGTTTACATTTAATAATTACTAAATTGTATATTTTTCTTCCTGCGTACCCCATTTAGATTTTGATATTTGACTCAACCTCTCTGAGGCCTATGGAAAATTCCATAGCAAATATGATCGAGGTCATGTAGACAAGTTCCCGTTCCAAGAATTATCATGCAAAGCATTGTCGTAAAAACAAGATAAAGAATATTGAAGACAAAATCCAAAGGAAATCAATAATTTTGTCAACAATAAAACAATCGATTATTGTTGTAAGGGTCAATCAATTAAATCAGGCAAGAAAAGGAATTGAAAACAGATTACTACGAGAATCCTCTATCTAGTACGTAATCTGCAAAGCATTATTAGCTTTTCCATATGTGTAGGTATGAAATTTGATTGATTCTTTATACTTTCAGGCACTGAACCAAGGGGGGTGGGTGGTACAGTGGGTACTGTTCACCCCCTACTGAAACCCCAGAGGGGTACAAGCATGTAGTCTCCACCCCCCCCCCCCCCCAGAAATTTTATGAAAAATGGCGTTTATTACTCCATTTTACAAAAAAAATTACCAAAATCTGTAATTAAATCCTATGATTTTATTTATTTTCTAAAAATTTACGCAAGATAAATCTTTCAATTTTTATCGAAATTTATTTGCAAATAAGTCACGTTTCCGCACATAAGCACATGCTATATTGAAATACAATTGCCGGGGGGGGGTACATGATGCGGCTTTGTACCCCCCGCTCATGACTGTGTGGTTTAGTGCCTGTTTACTTTAATTTGCTTTGCGAGAAGCCTTTCCACAGATAAGTTGTTTATTACTCGTGGGCTAATACTTAGAAATAATTATTATTAAAACTACAGAATGTATTCCTTTATAAAGGGACGTTTCTCCAATAAATAATTTTATTGCTGTAACCGCTGAATATCGTAAAAGTTGATTTGCTTAGATTTTGTTCGCTAAATGAATCTAAGACACATAAACCATTGGCATATTGGCACACTGTTCTTGAAATCCAAAGATTTAGTAAGTAAAAAAATAAGTAAAAAGTTCATGTATATGTTTGACAATTTTATTGTTCGTAATTGCTTTCACTCAGTCAGTGTGGAGAGAAAATCCTGGGACAAGCTCTCCACGTGTGAACATAGAAAGAGAACAATTATTAATAACTGAATAATTATCAAGTATTCTATTATTTTTGTACATATTTGCAGAAAACAAGTTTTTGTGCTACACAGACTTGGCATTATATACAAAGGAAACATAATAATTTAGCATAGGAAATTAAAGCATAAACTTACTCAAAGTTTAAGAATTTAATAATATAATGATTATTTAAAGTCCGAGTATATATTAAATTGCGCACCAGAATGCGAATAACACTTGCTAATAATTACAGTCCATACCATGATTCCCTGGAAAAACAAATTAAATTCTATGGTGTGGATTTTGACAGAGAATAGTCTAAGAAATTTAAGTGAAATGTCAAATTTAAATTGGCAGAAATTAAAATCCAATTATTTTAGAAATCCTCCTCCGTCCCCGAAAACAGCAACTAAAGGGAATGTTTGGACAAGGATTTCAACAGTCAGGAAAATAGCATTGGCTTGGAAGGAAGAAAGTAATGTGGAAAAACCTGAGCCAATTCAAAGAACTATGATTTCAAAGCAGGATCTCTTTTTGACCCATCTCATTTTATACATTAGCTCAGCCATCGGTTTCATCCCTTTGGATTTTAATCGTAGGACTGGGAAGTCCAAGCCATGGAATTCAAAATGGAGGAATTGGATCTGGAGATGTTGGTACGCGCTTGGTGGATTGTATGCAATCTACAACAATGTGAGGATGGCCCAAGTATTTCTCTTTAGGGAGTTTTACGTCGCGGATCATTTGGGATTTCACATCCAGATTGCTACTTTCTCGGCTGTCACCACTTTCTGGGGTTACAGGCTCTTCATTTGCAATCCTCAAGTGGACATTGCTATCTTCAACCAGCTCTATCCGCAGGAGGAGGAAGGTGAGCTAATTAATTTTTAGAATTTTTTATACTTTTCTATGCATGGTTTGAAGAAAAAACAGTTAAAAACGTTTTGATTTGTGAGTCTAATTTGAAGTAATGTTGAATTTGCAGGACCATGGTTGGCCAGAAGACGGGACTACACAACACAGGAAGTGATGCTTCTCATTTTACCCTTCTGTCTCTTCGGATTCTGTGGCTTGACCTTCGTCTCCTTCTACATTCACGATAATCATTCCGTCCAATTTCTCTTTTCCATTCTGCCGGAAAAATTACAGACGACCGGGGTCTTCGTAAGCTTGCTGATATTTGAAACAACACTGCTCATGTTCTACCTAGCCACATGCTTCCAGTCGATCTTCTCACAAGTTTCCTTTTTCCAGAACAGTGTCCAAGACTTCAAAGAGAGGATCGATGCTATTCAGTAAGGATAATCAAGTTTTTAATGTTAATTCCTATATTGTTAATATATGTACATACATGCCAATGTGAAAATTGCTTTTAAAAATAGTGTAAATCCTATGACGGGATTATTGTGTAATTAGCTGCAAGACGTTCAAGGTGAACCCGAGCCGAATCATGAAGGAATGTATGAATTGTCGGACGATGCAGTTGAACATCAATTTATTCAATGATCTCAATGCCCACATAATATTTGCGGTGAAAATCTACTGGTTGGCCGTGGCCATTGATAATTACTACTTTGGGGTGAAGTTCTTCTCCAAGAAGCCCATCCATGCTGCGGGCTTACTCTGGCTGGGCATCTTTCACACCTTCCTCTTCTCCATTATGTATGACAAGGCATTCTCCGTTCCAGAGAAGATGCGACTCTTCAAACAGGACATCCAAGTTGTGACAATGAAGCTAAATAGTATACAGAAGCGGAATGAGATTCGTCGATTCATCAGCTCTATTCCGCTCCTTGGATTCAAAGTTGGCTCTTTCCATAAACTTGAGAGGATTTCAACCCCTAACTATGTGGATTTTATTGCTGAGAAGGTATCAGGCTTGCTTATAACCTTTGGGTAGGATATACATATAATTACACATGTAATTACATATATAGATGTAGCATATGGAAAGGAAGATGCTATGTTTGTTTACATCTAATTGTAATGGCCATCAAGTTTAATGGGGAATTCTTATTTAGTTAATTTGAGTATCTATGCGCTAGATTGATTCAAGCTTAATGAGCTGTGACGCTCTGAGAGTGCTATAAATGAAAACAAAAATGACTTGTTTGTTAGTTCTAACACGTGGCAAGACGCTCCTATATTTTAGAGACAATTTACGTTGTGGAAGTTTATAGAGGAATTTACGCCTCTCTCACTCTCTGAAACTTTCTCATTAAAACTTTGTACATTAGAACTCGTGTAAACGTACCTGTGGGCCAGGGGGTAAAAAATTGATAAAAGAGTAAGTAACTAATTGACAGGGATTGTTGTTGCCAATAGGAAGAACATATATGTTGTATGTGTATAGAGACTCAATGCTTAACCTTGGTGCAGTTCAGAATGCATTTTACCCCTTCATCCCTGTTACATACAAATAGTATTGACAAATTTTAGGTTCGCAAAATTAACAATCACCTCGTGCCATCAACAGCCATTCATAAGTACAATGCTTTTGCTGTGTTTTGATGCGCAATTTCCAATGGGAACAAAAGCATATATGTAAAAACCACTTTTTTGTATTCATTGAATATTGCATATCTTAACCATACATTTTGTAAAAACCTACAAAATATGTTGTATAGTATTAGAAAAAATATTTTTTGTAAAATTGTAAATACAAGTCGCGTAATCTTATGTACATATTTGTATTTATTATGAATGAATAAATAAATGCGTGTAAATCTGTATAGATGAAATCACTAAATGTGAGGGTGATGATTAACTAAAATATTAAAAAATGTTTTTGCTTCCGCCCATTACCTTTTAGTAAGTATTGTTACAATTTTCGCGTACATGTTGAGGAGCAATAATTATAAATGTAGGTATACAAACACAAACGTGGGCTGAAATTTCCCTTTTAATTGTTTTTTAATTATAGTGAATTAATAATTTCTTTCAAATCTAAACGAAAATTGTGCATTTATTAGGGAAACGTTTTACAACACCTTTTTTAATAAGTAACCTTCAGAAATTTGTCGGTGTATGTCAACCTTACATTGCTAAATTAGGTCGATTATAAATTATATGACGGGTAGTTCCGTTATATGTGTATGCTTTTCCTTATTGTTATGTAGATATACATTCAAGCTACGTATGGTGTACACTTGTACACCTCCCGAAAACATGGTAAATGTTCCATGTAAGTGCCTGCACTAGAGAGAATGTACTGGGTCGAAAATGCTCTCACTGACTTTGATTTTATTGATCCATTAAGATTCCAACATTGCCATATATGTAGCAGTATATGTCTGAAATATTGTACATCCATTATATGGTGCAAATTCATGACCAATTCCGTGTGTAGGAATATGCTCAGGTACATATTCAAGAACAATTATTACAAAATATATTAAGATGTCTTTGTTGTGAGTTATTCAGTGTACATAAAACTTACATGAAAAGGGTTTTTCGTGGGAATTAAACAGACTCTGGAGAACTTGTTTTGTTATTTGCCACAATTCTACTACCCTCTTATTCACAAGGATACATTATTTTGAGAAGTTTATACTAAAAATATAAATTTTTATTCAGTCAAAGTTATGTAAGCACAATGGAAGGTGTAATTATTAAAGGTTCACATCTCTTCCTTAATGTGTTAAAAACACACATGATTTTTTAGTCGAGTTTCAACATATTTTTCCGTTAAAGCTAATTTCAGCATAGGAGACATTGACGCGGAGGCTGTAAAAATGTGATGGACGTTATTTCTCACAAAAATCCAGACATGTGTTTAGAAGGATTAATTACTTTCAATCAAAGACATTCGGAACTGCAAGAAAAAATACATCTTTCTACTCAAAGTCCGCGTTTTATAGGGTCTACGAACTCTCAGACCTTCAACAATAACTTTAGCGTTGATAGGTGGCCAAAACTTGCAAGGGGAATTAATTTCTTCTTGGTGATGCATATGCTTGCCATTGAATTTAATAATAATAATTATTATTACTGCTTTAGTTGGTTCACATCACATATGTCGATAATATAAAAATGAGTATATAAGGTTTTTAGGAGTTTTTTCAAATTTTACTCAAAATTATACTGATGCTTGTAAATATGAACTTTTACAATGCTTACATTTAAATGCATCCCGTCTTATTGTGCACACGAAACGCGTCAAGTTGAAAAGAAGTAGTTAAAAATCCAGGCAGTAAAAATAGATGTAATAAAAAGGATAAAAATTAAGTTATAAATAAATATATCTAGGTGCTAGATTTTTTAAGCTACATGTAATAAGGTGAGGTTCAAAACTTGTTCTCCTGCGAGTGTCAGTTCATGTACTTTGATAAGATGATGACGCATTTTGCAAGAAAGCTATTGATAAAACTTGTTTTGCATGATTCATCCATGGGAATACCATTGCTGAAGGCAGAAATACTAAGCAAAACGTGCTCGAAACTTTAGAGAATATTTTTTTATTCCAGTAATTCTGGTTTTTATTTCTCACTTGGTGAATCCAAGCCACACATGTTAATAAGTAATTATTCCTGTATGTACAAAAATTGATCCTTAAATTAAGCAAAATTGCAATTATATTATTTTTATAAAGATAAAAATCACAAGTTTATAGGGTCATTCTTTCTGTGAAGTCGAATATTATCCGTGGCTTTGACTACATAGCCATATAATATTATAGTATAATTTCAACATAATTGCTTTTATACATTTTATTATATTTACACGTGCTGATATGAACAGCCCATACATTTTTACTGGCTAATCATCGTTTATATTTTCATAAGTTTTAGCTCTATTCGAAAGAACCATGGTACCACCAAAAGCAGTTCCAATCTGATCAGGACATATTCTCTTGTGCATTGCTACCTTCCATTTGTCCACATTAGTGTCGTGAACTTCAACGGCTAAATTGGGACCTTGGATTATAGGCCGGATAATGTTAATGACAGGAACTGCTAATCTGTTACCTGGAAGGCAATAAAAACATATGATTTAGTATCCTTGTTTCACTTTTCTGCTTCACTTTTCTCAGTGTCTGAGAACTCTTACAACATCAAAAAATACGTAAGATTAAAGAAAATTCAAATGGCTGAACTCACAATTCAGAATGATAACACGAGATCCCAAAATCGGAAAGTAATTGATATAGTCCATACAAACTTGCGTGACTACTTGTATACCTAAAGAAATATACGAAGAATAAGGTATTTAGTTTGAGATTAAACGCCTTTAGAATGCATGTATCTTTTGAATAGAATAAAGCTAAGCGTGTAGTCAGCATGGAACATGCGGCACCACAACTGCAAAACATTCCTTGGGCTAATCAAAAAGAAGAGTAGAACTACTAACATGAATGCAAAGTAAACTTAAGTCGGTACAAACTCACTTTTGATAGAAGACAACTGCCGTAAGGAAACATTTTTTGCGTCAACTACGAACACAAATCCTCTAATAGAATCTTCTGTAATAGGCTCATCCACTGAACGGTTCTTCCAGATTTGCTTATTCCCTTCAATAAATCTGGCTTCATATTTGGCAAGGTTCTGCAAGCAGTAACGATACACTTCGTCCTTTCCATATTTCTCGACAAAACCACGGAAATCCACTTTCCCGCCTTCAATCGTCACCACTATATACAAACATTTACATCATTCAATTACTAATTCCATATCACTATTAATTAATCAAAGCAACTAAACAAACCCACTCTCTAAGCACCCATCATTCCAATAATGGAAATTCAGCATGCTTTATTAAAAAATCTCCTTAAATTCTCTGAACCCACCTGGAATCCCATCTCGACACTTCCCACCATAAGTAAATGGAATTCCCTCTTCCATCTCAGGATTACAATCCTTCTCTATAAGCTCATCAATATTATTCTCCTTCCTCCATTTCAGAGTCTAAACAATTGGACAAAATGATATCAATTAGTACACTAAAAAACAACAACACAAATCAATACAAGGAGGAAAGCACTTCATTCCCACCATGTAATCCTCTTTCATGTTTTTAATCCCTTTCTAACAACACACCCACCCACGATCACAATATATAAACAAACAAACAAGAAAAACTCACATCTCTCATCATCCGCTCGGCTTTCTTCACATTAAAGTCACAAGCTGTAGAAAAACAACAAAATCATTAGTTATTTAATTAACTTTTCACCCTCTCCCCTTCCCAAACAATTCACACTTCACAAATCCCAAAATAATTTTCCTACTTTCTTCCATTCAAGCTTAACAAAATCCAACAATTTACAATAATTATTATTCACCTTTCAACCACCGCAAAAGATTATAATCCTCTCCATGTTCAGTGTCACAACCAATTAAATCCTCCACCGCCGTTCGCAGCTAAAATCACCAAACAAAATCATTACTAACCAAACCATCATCATAAATTACTCCATCCACAAAAACCACCCACTATTTTAAAACTCCAATTTCAATAATAATTATAATTTAAATCTTACCAGCTGAAGAGCAGTTTCAACTTTATTCAAGTTCGACATCTTAGAATTATTTGAGGAACACACCGCACTCAAACACAACAAAAAGCTCACAGTTAAAAATTATATTCACAAGAAAAAAATAAAATAAAAACCCTCGGAAAAGTATTGTATTCAAGTTCAAAACCTTCTTCCTTTATACATTGACTATACAAGTATTAAATTCAATGTTAATATGGTAAAGAAAACGAGACACTAAATCACCTAACAATTGTTAACAACTATTAACTTGTGCAAAAATTTTCACGTATGACTCTTAAAGTTCAAGTTGTCCGTGAAGGAGTTGAAGACTTTATGGATAGAACCCTCCTCCGGCGTCTGATATTTGTATCCTATCCGTCCAACTTATATAAAAGATCTCATCTCTTCTGTTATACACACAAACAAACCCTTTTGTCAGTTGTGTGCGTACGGCGAGGAGGGGTTCAAGGCAAAGGCCTGGAAGATGTATGTATATATAGTGAAGCCAGTGTATATACACGCCACAATAACAAAGGTACGTAGACGTGGAACAAATCCTTAGAGAATGCTTTACTTAATATTTTACTATACGATGATGGGAGCACATTGCATAAAATCCCTTTTTGGGGTAGGTGCATGGAAAGAAAGATTTTAGTATGTAATTTACTTGCTCGTTAAATGCATGGGACCTGATATGCGGCTCTCTCAAGGTAAAAGATGCTAACTTGTTTTTGGGATTTCCTAGAGAAACTTTGACATGTGCATAATCTACGTATGTAAGTATTTACGACTACTTTTAACAAGTGTACAGTATAGAGAAAAGACGTGGATTTTTACCAATGGATTCACCATGTCATGTTTCACTTACAATATATAAATTGTGGTTGCAAGTTTTTTTGTGTTTACGGAATTATGTTTCGTCTCTCTATAGTACTAGTTTTTTTATAGCTAAAATTACATGAATTAAAATGAATGAAATATTCATATATAAATCCTGTCAATTGCAGGGCGCATTTAATGCTATATTATAATTTAATAATTTATGACAGGAAAAGATAAGGAGAGGCTCTTGATATGAGGAGAGTAAATATTCGTGGGGATTCAAATTGGGGAATGAAGACTTCCTATTTATTTCTTGCCGGTGCGGTAGTGGTGCAAAGTGAGTAATTAAATATTAGGGAATTTTTTCAAAGGGAAAATAATGGTTGATTGGCAATAATTGATTCTTGATTCCTATAAATTCTGATCAGAAGTCTTATTTTGATTATTTACGGAAACAAATACATCCGCTGTTTGGGTTTAATAAGAAGGCAAAATTTTTATGAGCAAGGGCAGAGTGAATGGCTAATGATTAATTTATTAAACTTACTGTGACTCCGATAATAAATTATTGTACATGGAAAGGAGCCATATTCAATATTTAAAATGATATGAATTTTGTAACAGAATTTTATAGTTAGTTGAGCTCATAGCTGAAGATATTCTCAATGGCACTGCCATTCATTTGTATCTGTTTGAATCAGTGTCATTCTGTGAAATCGTGTGTGCGATTTAATCATATGTAATTTGGGTCGTATATCTGCATATAATTTTGCTTAGAAAATTGGGTCAAATATTGAATATCTGCATAGCATTTTGTTCAGAAAATTATTTTCAAGCCTCTTAATAATCAAATAAGAAATTCTCACTTTCGTTTTCAATATTGGTGCATATCCATACATTTTGGTGTAGAGAATTGGGTGTTATGGGAAAATCTATTTTTGTCCAGGAATATTGTAGACACGGTTCCAGTCGCTGGTATATTTTTCAATGGAAATTATTCTAATGAGTACATAAGCATGCAGAGTTTAGTGACGGGGCAGCATTAATTTAATAAACACAACATTTGATGAATGCCTTCAGTTTTTTGTGGCAACAAAAAATAAACACGCGTTTAAAAAAAAGAGGAACCGTTATATGTGCGTACTTTGAAAAATAACAAGTTCTTGATTTTTTTTATTTCCATTCAAGTGTTAATGAATGTGAGCTGTAAGTACAATAAGTACATATATTTATATTGTATGAAAATTTTTCTTTGCGCATTATTTTTGCTATTATAGTACAGTAAAGCTTATTGTACATGAAAAATTAATAAATATCCATATATTCAATCCAAGCTTTAAGGGCTATAAAACTTGTACATAAGGAATGTAGAGCATAAATGACGCATGCATATCTGCATTTACTACGTCTGCATTACGAGCATGTGAAATCTTTTGACTTGATTTTATGACTATATATCTCACAGATTAAACATGTATGAACTGCATGAAGAAGATTAATTAAGGAGAGTAGTAGAGATACATAGTAGCTGTAGCTGGTACGATAAGAAGCTTTGCAAAAAATGCACAATTTCTAACCTCAAGATCAAGAATCGCAGTTCCAACAGCTCGTGCAAGCAAAGACTTGTGTATGTACTCTCCAAAAACAGTGGGATTCCCATAACTTTTAGGTGCAACTTTTAACATATTTATACTTTGTAAATAATTACACTCATATATGTACCACTTCCTGGTATGGACATTAGCACGTTTAAATCAACGTCATTTAATATTTACACATTGACTACTATGACGCTCAATTTGCTTTAAAACGCATCAACCTCGGCTCGTGTATTAGTAACTACCGCTATATGTTAGAGAGCTGATTGTAGCAAAGGCTGAAGTTCAACCTCAACTATGTCTCTATTTCTATACATAAAAACTACAATGTTTATGTAGATTCCATTTTTAAGATTGAGAAAGTCCTTAGCCAAGGCTGACGTAATAGGTCCAATCTCTAATTATTTATAACATAGACTTTGAACGACGTCTCTATTTTTTGTCTTTACACCATCATCCCAGAATAGACAAATCTTTACTTGAGCCCTTGACCATTGCACGTGTGTAGAGATAAAATTTTGCTTGTCCTCCGAATTTCCATATTTCCATAAATATTTTTTCGTCTATTCGTACATTGAAATTGAAAGGATTGTGAATTTGTTTAAAATTTTAATAAATAGCAAAAATTCACAACTATTTTGCATTCCAGGAAATAGGAAGGCATATGTATTGGATTTCTCTGGCGAATTTTGTTTTGTTTTTCAAACTTTATATTTATATGAGCCTCTATAACGTCCGCCCAACTCTGAGGTTGTGGAAGGTTAACTTTTAATGCACTATGTATAATGCTATGCGCATATAATTATGCATACGATCACACATAGCAAACAAAGATCAAGTTATTATGTGCAAATGGGCTACATATGTTTTCCTATACATTCATGTATGCATGAGTAAATGTCTGCATAGTATTTTGTTGTTGTCTCTTTCAAATGATAACGGACTTCCCAATTCTCTACACCAATTAATGTTCTTCAACCTGAACCTGCTCAACTTAACAATGTTAATAATTTGAATGCATCTTTATGAACTGGAAATGACTTTAATTGTGTAGTAGTTCTGAAAAACATCTTATTGACGGGATTCAAATGTTCAAAGCTCACGAGACCAAATGTAATCGTGGTAATTGTTTCTTTGTTCTCCTATTGTATTCCGCTCAAGATGTAAACATCAGGCCTGAATGATTATTTGAAATCATGACCTCTCCTCATCTATTTACTTACCTTTTGGCTTATATTGTATTGTTGTTGGCTAAAAACTTCAAACAATGTTAATATGCTCTCGGATTTCGGTACTTTGTAGTACACATCGGGCTATGGAAATACTCAAGTACTAGATTTTTTATAAAAAATTGTTAAAATTCACATGGTAAAATCCATGTTAAAATCCCATCACCCATGTGAAAAACATGGTCAGGTCAGGCGAGAACGAAAAACAACTTTTATTGTTATGAGCTTTTTCTCATATTTACTTGCGTAAAAGGATCGTTAAAAACCGGTATAGTTTTAGTTACGTAACTTTTAACTTTTTAACTAAGAGGAACATAAAAATTAAAAGGGATCTAAAATAGCGCTAGAATAAGCTATTCGTGTGAATATCACTACAAATTATCCTCACTTGTAATTGCTGTCCTTCCAAAAGCATGAATATCGTTGTTTCTCGAATGCACGAGAAAAGTCTGATCATTGTTAATATTTCATTCACGAAGAATAAAATGCCCTTATTCACTTTTGATGATTGAGGGTAGTACTGGGCCTACAGATCTATTGTTTAGTATGTATGTAACAGTGGATTATCTACACAATTTATTCAATAGAGCTCTCTCTCTCTCTCTCTCTCTCTCTCTCAGAAAGAGAAAAAAATGTATTTGATGGGGTGAACAGAAATTGCTAAGGGGTCAGCTAAGGGAACCGCTCCAATTTACATTGTATAGTATACAAAGGATTTTTTTTAGATTGGGTGGCCTCATTGTCAGCATGGGGAAATTCTCCAAGTAGAGATCTCTCCAATTTTAACGTTTCCCTCTGTTAGATAAGTAATAAATAGTTCCGGAATCGAATAAATTCTATGGAATGCCCACAGTTAGTACATATTAAAAATCCATGGGAAAAAGGGAAAAGTTGTAAAAGCGCAAGTGCCATTGTAATTTGTAACCAAATGAAATGAGATTTTTCTTATTACAAAAGTTACATAAATTATCAATTACTATCAACTTTGAAAATGGCTAAAAAAATAATTATTTCCATGTTCCTATAATATTACATAGGCTGACTGAGAGAAGACAATAAAGTGTCCTTGACAAGAAGTGGTGGTCAGTTCAAGAATAAATAAAAAAAATTATATTGCTATATGGTTTTAACAAAGATAAGACATATATATATTCTTCCTCAAAAGTTTTTTTTAATGGTTCTGTTATTATGCACTCTGGCCAGTAATTTACTGCCCTACATTTCCAAGGAATGATACAGATCTGTATATTTGGGCAAATTAGATTTTCTTTCCGGTATCTTATATATTTGTCGTTATTTAATCCTCACAAAGAATTTGATTACAATATGTATGCCAAATGCCAATAAATAAATCATTGTTGAAGATTCCGTGTGCGTGACATTCAACTTGTCTTATCTCTTCTCACCACATTGCTAGAAACTTTTTTTTTACCACTTTTTTCCCCTGCTGCCCTTGCATGCTTGAACTTGAACTTGTTCTCTAAAGGTGTGCATACGTGCATTTTTTCAGGTCTGCTCATTCAATAAAGAGATTGGGTCATCTATTGTCATGGAAATACTTATACGAGGAAGTCACGTGCATAGATACTGACGAAATTATCACTCCAGTACATTCTTCGCCAAATATCAATAGTGATATTAATGACCATTTTCGTACACATGCATTTTTATAAGCTTCTATGAAATATCTGGAAGTGAATAGTGAGACAAGTGACAAAAAGCTATATGCGTGTAGGTCGTCCAACTAGTATGTTACTACTTGGAAATAAAATGATACAATTTAATTTTTCAAGATTAAAATCTCCAAGATAACTCTTTTATTTCCTATTTATATGCTTTCATATCTAGCCCAGCTGTCAAAATAAGCTTTTGTAAATCATAGTCAGGGCAGGCATGAATCAATGAGTAGCTGCCGAACTATTGTAGCTTGTACAAGTTAATAGCTTTACAAAAAAATACATTAAGTTATTCCTAGTAAATATTCCTAAAAATGACTACTTATTTAGATCCAATAACGAGAGCAAAAATATTGTTGGTAAGAAAAATTGAGTGATTTTTTTAAACGTTAAAATTTACCTGTTTCTTATGATTGATCATGATTATTTTGCTTAATAGGTAATTCCTGTAAGGAGGAATATATATGCAGAATTGCAGAACCGGGAATGAGTTGACTTTTGGTTAATGTTCTACACTCTTGGCTTTCTACTACTAGTACGTTCTAGCCTTGCAGAGCCGTGAGAGCAAGAGATTGATGTACTCGGCAGCGAAGGTAACTTACTCAAAAAGCATTGATGAGATAAGCAATGGCATGTAATTAGATATGTATACTATAAGCATGAGAGGATTTTTTTTAAAAAGTCCACATAAAAATTTATTACCGTAATTACTAATCCAGGGAAAATTCCATACCCAAATCCGTATTTCTTGTGGTCCTCAATGAGTTCTGTGGATGATTTTCTAACTATATGGATTGCGAGGTAAACTTGTATAAAAAATTGTATATTGTATGATCAACAAAATGGTAATTGTTATTTAGGACCAACAGGAAAATATTGTTAATTTTTCTAAAAAGTTCCAGCCATCCTTCCCTTTTAAAATAACCTTTCACATTTGTATAGATTTGTTTTATTTACCATGTAATGGGGCTATAGGGGCTGCTATAATCAACTATGATATTCCCACTAGGGCTCACGATGGAACTTTCATAAATCGATAGGTACATACCACCTCTTCGGAAAAAAGGTAAATGATGCTAAAAATTAGGTACAAAATTTTTTGTTTACCTCTGATTTCCACCATTGTCTACATTGAAAATAATACTAGTTTTCGATCAACGGATTTGTATAGTTGAATTTTCGGGGCCTGCTGAGGAACAGATTTTTTAATTTGATTTCCAGCCATTCCATTTGAAGCAGGTTACCAGTTATATATACCATAGCATAGTTATGCTTATACCTTAAACCTATACTTATGTAGAGAAAGTAGTACTTGTGATTTATTACTTAATTGCAATAAATTTAATCCCCCAATAGGCCTTTACTAGTCTAGCCACACTAGATGGCGAAGGAGTTCACATTATTATTCCGGTTTAGCCCCAGGCCCGCAGACTATGGCAATGAGACATCAGTGGAGGATATGCTGGAAAACTGGAAAAGACTGGTGAAAGTAAATCAGATTTAAGCTAGCTATATACATATATACTCGAGTAAAAAATAATGCAAAACCATTTTTTTCTATCATTGTCACATTTTTGCAAATCCAAAAATATTTTTTAATTTTGTAAAGCTTCAACGCCGTTTAAACTTTAAATTAAAAATTAAATGCAACTGATATTTAAATTCAAGTTTAAATACAAGATTATGGTTTTTGGAAGGAGTCCAAATCAGAAATCAGAAGTATTTATTAAAGAAAATTCTGTTTTGATTCTAGACTGTTAAGCTAGATAGAAAGAAAAACTTTTATAATTGAAGCCAAAGTCTTCAGAGGAGTCCACACCCCGACTCAACGTGATGTTAATGAGCTCGAAATTTTCCATCCTTTAATAGTAATTGAATTCTATAATTTATTACATGTGATTTCAGTAAAGGAAAAATGATGCTACAAAATATAATAAATATTTTCTAGGCATGCAATTATAATTGGTAATGCATTCTTTGCGCTAGAAGAAAATATCCAATTGGAGCTTGGAGGAAGCTACATCCTTACGGTAGCTGTAGCTGCTGATGCTGATGACAGAGAAAAATGAAAGTTCCCACATCAGCAGAATGTGCTCACAAAGTCCAACTCTCTCTACATGATTTGTCCGCTGCCCCAATACTTTCTTTAAACTCGTGGAGAAATCATATTCTCCACTACCTCTGTGATTGTGAGGTACCTATTAAAATAAATAGCTGTTATAAAAGTGATATAAAAAATCTAATCTAAAAAACACTATCAATGAATTGATTCTGTTCATGAACCAATGTCTTCGTTGTGTGTAGTCACCCAAAAGAGCATGAAAACAGTGATGAAATCCGCGTGGCTGCTCAGTAGCAATATAGGTAATTTGATTGACAATGTCATTGCTGCCGCAGAAATATCTCATCAAACATATTCAATGACAGTTTTTGACGAATGAGCTTGTAACCCTTGTTTTAATTACATATATTTGATTTTATTAATTGAATTTCCAATGGAAAAAATGTTTCTCTCTCCTCACATGGATTGCCATTACAAATAAACGCATGCACAACTTGCTGATAAACATCTATTAAACGTGTGTGCGTCTGCTCAAGCTAATACAGATACAACCTAATAAGGATGATAAGACAGGGAAGAAACGCTGGATTGATATTGTTCTTTCCTATTGCTGCACACTATGAATTTCCCAGGAAAATATTTGTTTTGACGCTTCATTCTCATTTATTACCAACATTTCTCCTCTCATTATTATAAATATATTTTATTCCCCGGCTCGAAACGTTAATCTTAATGGGTTTTATACTTTATAATGTCATACATTTGGTCCCGTCCCATTGCATTGTATACAAATACATTGGATCACATACACATCAAGGAGAGAAGTAGCACCCCATTACATGTATTTACATCCATGTACATATTTTGTATGCAAGCACAAGCTTTCAAGTTCATGTCATATTTAAAGGTGAAAAACAAGGAGCGTAATAAGAGACCAAAAGTTAATGTAGGAGTCAATTTAATTTGTTTATTTCTCTGTAAGTTTGAAAATGATTATTTCTACAAAACATGCCTATACACAACTTTTGGAATATGCATTTCAATAATTTTTTTACATCCCTAACAAATAGCAATTTTCACTGATTCAAGGTTTATAGTTTTTCCATATGTACATGCCGGGCAAGTAGTATTGTAAAAGGTCAAGAGCAGACCTTTTCCTATACCTGACAGCAGATTTGCAAATGATTCATCAAACAGATATAATATTGCATGTCAGCTCGGGTTTAAGCATGGGAAAATACATAGAGTTACATACATGCAGAGAACACGTAGCTGTGATCAGCTCTGATAAATAATGTTTTTTCCTAATATGTAGTAGGCACTTGACCCAAGATTTTCTGTTTATTATTTAATTCTTAATAAACTTCAGTCAGGTAAATATTATGATTACAAGAAATATACATAGATTTAAGATTTTTATGTAATCTGTTTACTCTAATTGTTAGCTCACCGGCTGATTATACAGTATGGACCTTTACAAGGAAAAATAGACAATAAACTTGAGGGATATAAGGAGCAAAAAATAAATGGAAAAGACCTATGTGTAAATTCATTGCGGTATGTCATTCACCGCAAGGTTGAAGGAAGATGTACAGTAGATATACATTACATATAAAGAAAAATTACCTCTTGAAAGGAGCATGTAAGGGAAATACGACAAGGAGGAAGCGTATAGAGTTAAATACTATGAATTTAACAAAACAAGTGAATTTCCGGTTGAAATTAAAAATGTACTGAGAATGAAGAATGAAGTTCGGAAAAAATGTTTTCAGCTGACATTTAAGTTCGCATACTTTTTACATATAGAGCTATTTACAAAGGATAGAAAAGCTCATGCAAATAATTTTTTCCTGATAACAGAAATGTGCATAATTTTTTTTAATAACATAAAGATTCCACTGAAGTTGGATTAAGGTCGTTGGCATAATCCTTTGTTTGTGTGCTTGAACTTAAATAATTTGCGGTTTAACTGGATTAGATTCAAAGGAATACAATGAGTGGTATTAAAATTAAAACCATGGAGTATAATACCCTTGACTGAAAACAAGACGTAATTTGTAGGTGTGCTCAACTACCGACTGATAAGCATCCCATGGCAAACTGATCGGCTGATGCAAGTAATGTAATTTACTCTGGAACTTTTAATCTCATTTAATATTATTGTTTATTACAACATGTATTTATATAGGTTGTTACATATTATTTTTTCCCACAAAGAGTAAACAATAAGTACTCACTTTGAAATGGAAATATTTTGAAACAGGTGAGTAGACATAAATGGAGAAAAAAATATTTTGGGTAAGCACTGCGTATAGCCACCATATTTGAAAAATACGTACTAAAGTGAGTCTAATATACGCATATTAATAAATGGAGATTGATTGCTAGTAATAAAGTTGATAAATATAGCATTAAATTGTCTACTGGAGTTAGAAATGTTCCAATGAGTTCATTGGTCAAATGTTCAAGTATAGGTTGAAAATTTTGCAAGCTTTTCAGGGGAGTTCAACCTTATAATGTCTTTTGCTGCATTCTTTTTTGTTGTAGTTACATCTTTGAATTAGAATCACATTATAGTTAAGTTCATTGCATCATGAAGTCATGAATCAATCACCTGGGTTTTTCAAATATCTGAGTATGAACTTTGTTTCTTGAGTCGTTCACGTTCACACCCTTGACTGGATATCACGGTCATTGGTTTTTGGAAAGAAACTATTTTCCATAGCTTTTTATTTAGGGGGCAAAGCTGTAACAACGCATCTTATTGTCGTGTTGTCTGAGCAAAAAAATTGGAAAAAAATAACGTGAACTAGAAAAATCCTGTCACAGAGGCGGTTGAAAGTAAGGCAGCTTATAGCAAAGAATTCAGCGCACGTTCTCGAAATTCAAACGAAGCCTACGACCACTACTACTGTGACCGGTGACCCCTTCAAATTAACTAGAAAAACCCAGTCATAGACGTGACTGAAAGTGAGGCAGTTTATATCAAAGAATTCAGAGCGGCCTTTGACCGCGCTATAGCAGCGTGCGCTCGAAATTCAAACGAAAACTACGACTACTGTACTGTGACCGCATCAAATTAATACCTTACTGAAAAAAATAAGTTAAAATATAGTTAAAAAATAACTTTCTTAGTCGTGTTTGTATAAGGTCAAAAGCTCCAAGTGTACATATAAATATAGAAATTCAGGTTGACCCGTGTGACCTCAAAAAATTCCGAGGGTTCATATTTAAACGCATTTGAATACTTACTAAACCTGTTGGAAATGAATAACATCGACCCATGCGGGTCACGAGGCTAAAACCTACAACATGTGTTGGTAATGTAGACTCGTAAACGAGCCAGCTTCGCCCATACAATTAACTTACGACAACATTTTAACCTACGTGAAAATGTTCTGTAAAAGTGTCTGTGGTTGTAAGGGCTTAGGCCAAGTATCGACCCGAATAAATTATTATTATTATTATTTATTTATTATTAACTTACGACAAGCCCCCTGTAGCGTTGCGGCCAGGGCTCGAGTTTACTCGAGGGTTGTCTGAGTCGTACCCGGGTTCGAATCCGGGTGGTGTGTAATTTGGCTCAAGGAAAGGGGTTTTTTCCCACTGGGTTTTTCCCCTGACCGCTCAGACCTAATACCGCTTAAGCGAGGATTCCTCATAGATAGGGTTAACCATTGAAACTTTGTAACGCGAATTGAATAAAGGCTTAATAAAGATGGTTGACAACTCTGTTAGACCTACGGGTATGAATCGGAGTATAAACCCACTTTTTTTTTACAATTAACTTACAGTTGGTACTCCGTGCTAAGCACCATTGATTTTTACAAGGAGCTAAAAATTTTAACTTTAGCTAATAAAACTATCCCTCTATGTATTTAAAAGGATGATGGAACAGGTGCTTAATAAATGATACGCACACGTGACGCATTCATCAAACAAAGCCTGTTGAAGTTATTGAGAAAAAATCAATGTAAAATGTTACAGGCCACTTGAAATTCCTCACAAGTGATAGAATTGGATTTCCCGAAAAACTTGACAAGAAGAGCACTTAAAAATCCTTTCATGCATTATTGTCTTATCATAAGTACATATACATATTAGGCACAATCAATATTTGACAACATTTAAATCAAAACGTGCGCTCTGATTTCTCATTTCTCATGGACCATTTTTTCCCCTTCCAATGGGTAATATCCGACCGGACTTAAACTAGGCTAACTAGCCAATTAGTACATCCCAATCAGAAATTCTGGACATTTAGGAGAACATTTAATCTAATCTCTATCACTTTTATCATTGCAAAATACAATGAATAATTATTTCAAATTCTTGTCAATAATTCCCGGTAGCAATAATTCGCACTTGTCAAAAAGATAGAGCAGATCGTGGATAGATAATAGGATGAGAGAATGAATGACAATGATTGATATCTGAATAAAGCTCGAGTAAAAATCCTTTTAATTAGATTCCTATTCTGTCCGTGTTCCAAGCAACAACTGGTCGCCTCTGGTGCTGTCCAGCTTGGATCTCTCTGGGAGGTGGACTATGGTCAATTTATAGAAGGAATTTTGGTGTTGGAGCAGAATTATAATTATTTTTAGTTGTTTCTTTACAACCTTTCAAAATGGCCACTGAGCCGGCCGCAAGTAAGGAAATGGAAATAGGTACGTCAGGTTTTCGCCTTCCTTCTATTTTAACTATTACGATTTTTATTTTTATTTTTTAAATTTTTCGAATATAATAATGAAATTACACAACACTTCTAAAATTTCAGACACGGTTGACAACGACCGGGATGTGGAGACCAGTGCCAAGGTAAACTATTTACAAAATTTCCCTCAATTTTCTCATAAAATTATGCGCACTGCCTTAAGAATTAATTTACTCATTGAATGGTCTTGCCTTTATGCTAACGTTATTGACTTAATAATTTCCAGAAAATCCCCTATCCCAAATCCGTGTTCTTTATCTTGGCTAACGAATTTTGTGAACGGTTCTCTTTCTATGGAATGAAAGGTAAGTCAATGAATGCTGATTCCCCTTGAATACATACTTTTAACTGTAATGACATATTCAATATAAGGCCCTGCACACCTAAGCTTTCATTTAATGAGTTCTGTTGAAAAATTCTGTTCCATTGTTTCCATACATTCAGGTCATAAATAGAACGTTAAATCCAACATGAGTCAAGTTACATTTTTAGTCTGTCAACGTACATCAGGTTTCTATATGCTGAGCTTAAATTGCATTTACTTTTTTAGGGATGTAAAATGCACAAAGTGCATGTCGTTAGTTAATTTAACTTACCCACAAATGTATAGTGTACACAATACACAACAAGACGAATGGGAATTTTTACATCATTGCAATTAGTTTGCTTGCATTGCATTGAGTGAACGCAACTTTTGTACAATGTAATCTTTCTACCCTGAATGGTGTACTTGATATTGACCAATAGTTATTTACATGAAGGCAAATTATAATATGTTAGTTCAAGGTGAATTTAGTGGCTTTGGAGGGCATCAATGTTCATATGTGGAATGTATACCCACGGCATATCATTTCAATGTTTTAATATGACTTGCCCACATTGAATTGATATTATGAACTTGTAGATAGTAGACTGTAGAGGACTTGACTGAAACCTTGTTTAACAATAGGTTTGTAGGGGTTTCAAGGCAATGTCAAAAATGCCGATAATCTATGAATTAAATGATTCATGGAAGATATATGTAATTTATTACAATGTTGAGCATATAAATGACAGGTTGTATCGTTATCGTTAATGGGAAAAACATACTCTGTTGTCTGTAGAAAACGTTTTATGAGCAATTTAAAAATGAAGGTGCTAAAAAGGGGGGCGGGGTACAATACCGCATGTAGTCTCCTGTAGTGATAAACAATTAGCTTGATATGTGCATGAATAATGACAGTTTTTGAAAATAATTTTGAAGTTAAAATAAAGTTTTAAAGAATTAAGGGTCAAGTTTTCATAATTTTGACAAGGAAGTATAAAGGATAAGTTGATTGAGAGAGAGAGAGAACGTAGATTTTATTCTACAACTGACATCGTGCGATGTTTGCCAAAGGACACAGTATTACAATTCAAAATTTTTCCGAAAATATTGAATATAAATTGAAAACGATTTTCAAACACTACATATTTTTGGAGTATAGATGGTAAATTTCCTCTGTTTGCGCAATGTTAGAGGCAAATTGTCTATTTCGCTGGCCAAAATTTTGCTTTTAGGTGACATATTTTAAATGGAATTTAGGGTAGCATCGATTAGAATTTTCCTTGTGCTGCGACTTTTGACGCTGTTGAATTGCAAAAGAAAAATGTATGATATTCCAAAAACATGACAAACGTTCTTGTAAATTGCAAAAATTATTATTAACTTGAACACATTTGCCAAACGAATGTCTTCCATCAAATTTTAACAAAATTTTGACAAAAGTTATTAATAATTTGGGAGAAGTTTCTCCAGCTTAATATTTTCTCTATCATTAAAAAGAACCTTTCCTCACAATTTCAAGAAAATGATGTCAAAAAGCAGTAATCTATTGCATAATTTAGAAAACAAATTTCCGCAAATCCTGGTTCCAATTTTGAGCAAATTATCAAAGCATCTCGTACATTTTGATAAAAATCATTATACCATTCCTCCAAATTTTGGCTACTTTCAATCTGAAACTTGAACAATCTAAGGTAATTTTTTTTCCAAAGCTGACAAATGGGTGAAAAATAAGGGACATTTGGAAATTTTTTTAGAGACGGGAAAATAGTTGCCCTTTAACATATTTTAGCACCCGAAATTTCACCAAACAAATGCATTGACTAGAAAGTATACGTTCCATTAGTATGATACAATAATATCATCAGATGATTTTTAAATAGCATGATTAAAAGAATGGATTCTAATTTGAAATAAAAAGTTAATAATATTGGAATTTTTGATTTCAGCCGTCCTTACACTATACCTGAAAAATGTTCTCAAATTTAATGAAGATACATCCACTATAATCTACCATGCATTTGTCTTCTTCACATACTTTACTCCTCTCTTTGGAGCTATGATTGCTGACTCTTTCCTTGGGAAATTTAGGTAAACTTTCACCCACTTGAGAGTATTTCCATGATCAATTTACAACAATATGTCCCTATGATTTATGTATTTGAATATATATTTTCCTAGAGAGTAATAATTATTACAATTTGATGTTTAAATTTCCAGAACCATTTTCTACCTCTCAATTGTTTATGCCCTTGGAAATATCACACTGTCTCTGGCTGCAACACCGCCCCTGCATATACCTGGCGTGTAAGTTGTATAATTTAAATTAGTCATTTATACCATGCCACAATGTTTTTTTTACTCTCAAATTTAGACATATTCGTGTATGTATTCCATCATGAAAAAAAATTATTACTTTCTCTTCACAGCCCTTTTAGTATGCTTGGTCTAGCATTGATAGCAATGGGAACGGGTGGTATTAAACCTTGTGTATCTTCCTTTGGTGGGGATCAGTTCGTCTTACCTCAACAAGAAGCACAACTTTCATCCTTTTTCTCCATCTTCTACTTCTCCATCAATGCTGGAAGTACCATTTCAACTTTCCTCACTCCCATCCTTCGACGAGATGTTCAATGCTTTGGAGATGACACTTGTTATCCACTTGCTTTCCTTGTACCTGCTTCTCTCATGATAACTTCTTTGAGTAAGCAACTTATAATTTACTATACTTTTCTAACATGGAATTTTCGCCAATAATGATGGAATCCCAAATATTGCCATTTACTCATATATGAATTTTTCAAAATCACCTATAGTAATCTTCTTGCTTGGAAGACCCATGTATCGAATGCGGAAGCCCACGGGAAATGTTTTAATATCCTTGGTCAAGGCAGTGAAAGTAAGTTAAATAGCGGGGCCAGTGCTATAGAATAACATTCTATAGCCTTGATCCGGCCCTTATAACTTTTTATTAAGGAAGCATGGGCGGTGCAAGCTCTAATATTTAACACGTGATTTAACAACTTTTAGCACGCGCTTAGTCGCAAGAGGAAGATTGGGAAAACGGATCCTAAAGAACATTGGATGGACTACGCAGAGGACAAGTACTCGAGACGTGAGATTGAAGATATCAAGATTGTTCTTCGTGTTCTTTTCCTCTTCATCCCTGTGCCTTTGTACTGGTCTCTGTACGATCAACAGGTTAGAAATAAAGTCCATATATTACTTTTGTAAACGTTATGATACAAAAAAAATTAATACTAATTAATTGATTATTGTTACATTATCCCAGAAAATCAAAATGTAAAAATTGATGGATTTTAAATGTATTTCAAACGTTTTTTAGGGCTCCAGATGGACATTCCAAGCGTCAAGAATGGACGGAGATTTAGGAGGTTTTGTCCTCAAGCCCGATCAATTGCAGGTAAATGATCAGATGATCGTATGTGCAAATTTTAGAGTAAAACAAATTCTAAAGACTCTTCTAATATGTAATTTTTTGACGTGCTCTGTAGGTCATTAACCCAATTCTGGTCATGATTTTGATTCCCGTTTTCGACCGAGTAATTTATCCATTCTTGGCTAAATTTAATCTCATGAAGAAGCCTTTACAGAAAATGGTTGTTGGTGGAACTTTTGTTGCCATTTCTTTCATTGTTTCTGGAATTGTTGAAATTCAGTTGGAGGTAATTTATCATTCTTCACATATTTTACATTTTACCTTAAAGGGAAGTATTATTTCTTGTGTCTTGCAAAGTATTGTGAAATGACTGATTATTTACTCTTGTTTGTCTGTGAACAGAAAACTTATCCTACGGAACTGGCAGGTGGGGAGGGCCATGTAAACTTCATGAATATGGTCCCGTATGAAAGTGGTCTTAACTTTGCGCTGAAACGGGTGAATCAGACTAATCCGCAACTATTTCATGTGAACCCTGGCGATAATAAATTATTTGATGTTTTACCTGCCGGAATCTACTCATTACAACTCTCATCTAATCAAACTGGAGTCAAACCAATCAATGAGACCTTTAGCGTTTTAATTCCATCCGAAAAGGTGAATTTTTTAATGGACTTTTTTATTTAAAAATGTGTGGTATAGCTGCTATTTACTATATACATCGGTTTTTATTTTAAGTTGATTTTATTGCATCGGAATTATTTCATTTAATTTTCAGGCCCTAACATTCGTAGTCTCACAAAATGAAGCCGGAGATGTCCAGCTGACGTACCCTCAGTTATTTGGTAGCGACAGTAAAGCTGAACTTTATGACACTTTAGAAAAGCATGGAGAAGGGAAACCGTACATTCGGTGAGTATAGTAATTTCCCACCAGATTTTTTGATTTTTATAGCACAATATGTTACTTATTTATCAATTTGATTCATAAATTAAAATTAAGTTTGTATCCCCGTATACTTTATCAGTCTATTTCCTTCTCATTACAGAATATTGCAAGTTGGAGTTTGGGATGATCCGTACGTAGGCCCCGTACCAGATGGCGAAATAATTGAACTTAACCAAAACAGGACCATTGTTCTGGATGAAAGGAAGAAGAGTAAAAATACCTACGAATATAAATACCAACCCAACAGAACTTTATATCCAGATTACCAGTCCACAGAAACACTAGAAGTTGAGGCTGATACGTACGTAATTTTTACGAATAAAATGAAGCAAAAATATAATCTGAAGAGGCTGTGAAAAAAATTGAATCAATTTCAATGAATTTTATGTCTGTTTAATGTACAGGTATGACATCTTCATTAAAACACCAGAAGGAGGGAAAGGAGAATCGATTGGCTCGCTAAAAGCCAAACTTGGTGGAAGTTACATTATTGCCATTATTTCGGATCCTAATGAAAAGAGTGGATACCGGGTGAGCTGGAGCTGGGTAACAGAACCCAATTCAGTCAATATGTTGTGGCTCGTGCCCCAATATTTTATTATCTCTTCCGGAGAAATCATGTTCCAAATTACCATTATGGACTTCTGTTACAGTCAGGTAAGAAGCGAATACCAAAACAGTATAAAATAGTCTGAAGGGATTTTTAAGTAATATTTTTAAAAATTACATTTTAAACATTACATACAGGCTCCCAAATCCATGAAATCAGTATTACAGTCTGTTTGGTTGTTGACTGTGGCTATTGGTAACTTGATTGACGTTATTATCGCCGCATTGAAGTTGTTCGATTCACAGGTGAGAGTTTCATCCGTTGTTAAGCTTGTAAAAGATTTACTCCAGGATTTTGTTGAACCTATACTATACCAAATATTTATCTACAGTGGTAATTTCTTATCTTTTGATCGATAAATTTTTATTTTTCCAACAGTGGAAGGAATTCTTCTTGTTTGCTGGCCTTATGTTAATCGACTTGGTTATCTTCGCTTACATGGCGTACAAATATGTGCCCGCGGAGCTTCAAACAGATGAGGATGATGAGACCACCTCCCTCAAAAATAACAACGGCGTTAAGAATGAGGGTTACGATAGTGATAAAGATCGTTAGAACATCTCCTGCGGAAGTGTTTCCTTTACTTACTAAGATTTTGTTTATTTATTGTAAAATATTCCGGATTATTGTACAGACTCAGATACAAAATGTTATTGCTGTGATTGAAAAAACTATTATTCAATGATTAGTTAATGCAGATTCTAATGGAAATAATACTCGTATATTTGCTTAATACTAATATTTTTGGAGGGGAGCAAATCATTACAGCATGTATGTCCCATATGGTGAATTATGTACACTCATGAATAAACGAGAACCCCATGGTTTCGGACTGCTGGTAATCAACGGCTGGGGACAGAAGGGGTACAGTGTACTCAGTAAAATACTAGGGTTGTACGTTGTACAAGCATGCGCACCTACCCAATTGTAATTAAAGCAAGGGAAGTAGCGCAGTTTATTCGATTTTTCGATAGATCAACGACAAGTAATAAAATGATTAAAATAGCAAATAACTCCTTTTTATAGACACAAGTTTGTACAAAATTAGCATTTTACCTTTACCCTATCGTTTGCATTCGCATATAGGAAATTGTGATTGTTCTTTGTATGTTTGTATTTACAGTTAAATCTCATTATAACGGCCATGCCCCCTTGAAACAGCGGTGATAGGAAATATCCTTACTCCCATTTAAATCCATTTTATATCCATTCTCAATAACGCTTGCTATAATGACCATAAATTCAGTACCTTTGGAGACCGTTATGACGAGGTATGACTGTACGTGTGCGTATTATTAAAATTAATCTGCACCTAGAATGAAGTAAACATGACGTGATTCGTGGTTATTCGTCGTTTAATCTTCATCTAAAACTTCCTTAAAAATACGGTGCGTTAATGATTGCTAAACATCAATTGTGTGAAGGGCAAATGAAATTTAAGCAGGAAGTATGTAAAAAATATTGTTTTTGATAAAATAAATGTAAAATAAATAATACTGTTATTGTATGAATTTTTGAAATTGGCTCAAAGGCTTGTGAATAATATTTTTCAAATACATTCGCACATCTAACCTTTGTGTGTATACATATGGATTATTCACATTACGTAATATAATTATAATAACTAAATGTTTTTATATCATTTATTTATGAAGTTCATCCGTCGGTTTGGCAGGATCTGCTGACACAGGTTTAACCAGACTTTTGTGCAATTCCATAAATTTTTCCCCTTCAATCTTCTCTACATTTGAAATGGCCGCCATTGCTTCAACTAATTGAAGATCAGCTTCAGATACAATCACCTGATTGGAAATCCACATACTTTTCCAGGAAATATTTGGAAGTCGGGATTTTTCCTTCTTTAACAACTCAACTACAGCTTTTTGGGATCGTTCCGCCAAAGCTGTTAATTCTTGGTTGACTGTATTTAGCCTATCAGCTCGGTCAACAAATTGCCTGTTTTCTAGGCCTTCTAGTACTTCCGAGGTTTTATCCGTCATAGAAACCATTACTTTTGTAGTTTGACCAGCCTGGAGGATTTCCAAGAGAGGTGCTTCTATTTTTGAGGACGCCATCGTGGTTAAGAGCAAGATGAAGTAAAGTTCTAGACCCCAAATTAATAACATACTATTTTTAACGTTATTTTTCCTATTACAATTTAATTCAACTAAAATTACATTGAAAAATATTTTTACTCTTACCTGAAATTTATGTGTGATTCTGCTTTTGGTTCAAGTGAAATGGCTTGGAATTGCTGGGACTTATAGACTTGTCCTTTATAAGGTTTCACCTGAGTTTGAGTCCAGTGCTTGATAAAATGAGATTAGATTAGAGTTGAGTGAGTGTGTGCGTATTTCAATATAAATTTGGCTCAAATTTCCTTGAATATTTAGTCACTTTTATTTATGATAAAATTAATACCTCGTCTGCTTGTACAGGTTCCGTGGGAAATTTGTCATGTGGGAGAGGTAGTGTATAGTGAGTGACAATACTGACAATGAGTGATAAAATTTAATTCTAGGAATATATTTTAGTAGTTTGTTGCCAGTAATATAGCTAAAAAACTTGTAATATTTGCCTCTCACAGAGGAAGGCCTGATGTGGATGGGCGTAAAAATTTTTGCTGTGAATGTTTACAGAAACAATAATGGGTAGTTTCTCTCATTCTGCGAGTCTCGTACAAATAAAAGTATGTGGAAGAATATAGGAAAAATTATATGTGTTTAGCAACCCAGCCTTTATATACGTAAGATAAAACTTAATCCGAGCACAAGATTATATAGCTTGCAGATGTTTTGTGCCTCAAAGCGCAGCGGCCAGAGATTGGCCTTGTCCATACATTTATGGTTCATCCTTAAATGTAAACAGTTAACAACTCTGGGTCCACTTTTAGCACATTTGTGTTTAGTGTTTAGTCAAAATCCAACTTCCAATTTTTATAACTTGCCCGGTAAAGACGGATGAGTCGATTCTATTTTTAGAACGTTAAGTAAAGGCAACCGACGGATCATAAAATGTTTGCCCATTATAAACTTCTACTTCCTACAAACCTTTTAGTTGAATTGAGCATTGAGCCACTACTCCAATCTCCAATGATTAAATACAGGATTCATGTATATGCACGTGTACACTGCATGTGTATCTGTGTAAGTATCACGGATACAGATTAGGAGAGAATAATTTGTAAGCTTTGTAAACCGATTTTTGAAGCTCTCACACTTCTCCCATCATTTTGTTATATGTGTGCGAGTGTTCAAGATTTTTAATGAAGTGCCAGTCAGGAAATGGAAACTATTATGAATTTTTCCAAACTATTTAATAAAAATTTAAAACGTAAAAAGGGAATTATTAGTAAAATTATTATTGAATCTTTGAATTTGAAATATTATGCTATAATAAAATTAAGTTCACAGGGGAATAATAAATAATAATAATGTTAATACTGAAAATATTATTATTAGCCTTTAGGCAGTTGTTGCAAGATCAAAAAAGTCAAGCACGGAAAAAATGTACATAGTTGTTACAACAAATAAAGTACGTGTTGTGTGAAATTATAAACAGCGACACAAGAACATCTTGAGTTTACCCAATTACAATATGTACATACATACTATAAAAGTAAAAGTGATACGTCTGTAAAAAACAAAGTAGCAGTAAATCTATATACCAAGATTTACGACCCGAGACGGTAGTTTTAAATGGTAGGAAATGTAAATGCTTCCCAATTAACCTTGGGAATACCATTACAACTGGGAATTCTTGGTTATATTAGGTCAGTAACAAATGATGCGGCCGAACACTCCACATCCCTGTCAAACTTGTTTATGCACGTCAGACGATATTTTATTAAAATGCCTAAATGCATCATACACAATTATTCAGCATATGTGCAAAACGCTAAGCCGGTTTGGTTTGTCTTTTTGGGCCAGTACTTTTTTACGCTTTTGAAGTATATATCGTCGGCTAAAGTGCAAAAGGAGCTATAATTTTCGTAACGTTATGGGAAAAACAAAATTATAGCCTCTTTTGCACTTTAGCCGATATGTTGCTTGTTTGAATTTTGTCATTATATGAGGCTCTTGGAAGATGAGATGATGTAGTAGAAAATGAGGGTATATAATTTGACTGTGAGAGAGTTATCTCGTGGAATAAAAGAGCTTGTTGTAGCTCCTTCGTCATTAAATTAGAGGACTGAGCATATTTGAGGGTTAAATGATTAAGGAGAGTTCTTTTCTGTGAGGAGGAGTGTGGAAAAAGGAAGTAGGAATTGTAGGAATTAGGAGAGGAAGAGCTTGACCTTACCTCTCCAAGAAAAGCAAGGGTCCTCATCATTTCCACTTATGAGCCTACTACTCAGCCTCTCATAAATAAAGGTCCCATGTAAAGTTCAATGTCTCTGGGAATTCCTTTGTTGTAGAGTAAAGAGTTTGCAAAAACAAAGTTTAGAAAAAAAAAATTGTAGGGGAAAAAAAAGTTTGGAAGCCTCGTTCTTTGAGTTGTTGGGTGAGATTTAAGGGATCCGGTGGGAACTATTGGAGGAGTTGGAATTGGACAATATGGGGAAATACTATACGTGATTGTTGGGGAGAAGGTTGGAAGGTGGGAATAATTTATCCATGGATTTGTATCTTGGCTTTTATTGTCCGGGGAAAAAAAAAGCTAAAGGTTTTGTGTCAAAAGGGATTTTTACTATTCTGTTGGAGTAATACCCTTGTTTTCAATTGGAA